>BHFT01038538.1:0-25113 GCA_004320025.1 Laticauda laticaudata
AATACTGTAACCAGATTTTGTGTTGTTTGTTATGGAATGGTGGGACTGAGTGGATTTTCTACTGAGAATAAAACTTGTACTGGCAGAGGGACATTAATTGCTATATGCAAATGGCTAATTAGTTTTTGTAAATAGCGATAGCTTTTTTGTAGCAAATTAATTTAATTAATCGATATACAATACAAGTTAAAGTTACTTCAGCAGGTAATGCATATCCACAGGGTGTATGCACATCTCAGATGTGTCACAACGATAGCTACCTTAAGTCTGGGAATCTCCACGCATTTGGTTTCAGCTGAATGGACCTTGTGACCAGTTAGAGAAAAACTACATTACAAACATCGCTTTTGTCGGTACTTTCTTCTTCTTCTTCTTCTCCTTCTTTTCGTCTTCTTCTGCTTCTTCTTCTTCTTCTTCTTCTTCTTCTTCTCTTCTTCTTCTTCTTTCTTCTCCTTCTGCTTCGTTCTTCTTCCAGAAAAGGTTGTCTTAAATTCTCTTAGACAAACTACGATATCAAGCATATATAAATAGTTAAGTAAATCCATTTATCCAGCCATCCATAAGCGATACTAAAAAGCAAGTGTCATTTTCAACCAGTAGTTTTTGAAGCCAATAATCGTTCTGTCAAAGGAAAGCAATCTTTTTAATGTCAATATTGCAAAGTGGACTATAAATTAACACGTTTACACACACACACATATACATTATAGATTTTCTGAAAACCCAATAGATTTATAAACATCCACTTACTAATATGTTTTAGTAGGTTTTTTAAAACTATTTATCATGCTTCCTCTTATGTAAAAGGCATCTAGAAATAGATGAGAACATTCTTGGATACAATTAACACAAAACATAAAAGAATTAGTAATATTTCAAGCGGGAAATTTGGCTCGCTCGCTTCAATTTCTAGGAGATGTAAGGTTGTTGAATGATACCTATTGTGATGCCATACAGAATTCAGGGTTTAACACTTGCCCTCTGCTGTCTCAATCAGTATGCAAGTCGATGATTCTAAACCACTGTTTTAAAGTGGAAGAAAGACAAAAGAATGGAGCGTTTCTTTCAAAGAACAGAGGTTTCTTCATAGCTATCAAGTAATGTAATGTATCAACCTAATGGTTCAAGTAAGGCTAGTTCACATCGGCCGATGGATGCAAAAAACGTATGTAAAAAGGACACAACGGACGAGCAAAATTTTCCATCCCGGTTTGTTATCCGCTCTGTCAAAAGTGCCCCAAATTGTGCATAAAGAAAAACGGACAACAACGGAGGAACGGAACATGGGGAGGACGCTATGTGAGGATGTTAAAAGCGGATGCTCAACAGAAGCCTAGTGGGAATGGAAGGGATGGAAAGCGATGGACAAATCGCAGGGCTTCTGTGGGAGAACAGCGAAGTGACAATGCAGCAGAAGGCGATGCCGAGCGGATGCCGAAGCAGATGACGCGGATTGCATCACAGATGTCCTAGGCTGATACTAGTGGATGCAAAGCATTCACTGCGCATGCGGGGAGGATGCATTGCATCAGCCCCGCGGATATAAAGGGAAGCAGCTCACAAGCAGGTCACCATTAGAGGAAGACCTGCTGCAGGACACATCTTCAGCAACAAACCATGCCGGGAAGAAGAGGAAGCCTGGGGCCCTACTGCTGCAGCCCTGGCAAGAAGGACAGGACCACCATCCACCCCCGTGCGCACTGGACTCTGCTCTGCTGGGGCTTTCTGCCTGCTGGTGCTGGTGCTGCCTTCTTCTGCTTGCTGGTGCTGACTCTTGCTGTTGCTGTGTGCTTTCTGCTGGGTGCCTGCTTCCTGGGTGCTGGTGCTTCTGCTGGTGGCTGACTCTGCTGGTGTGCTGGTACTGCTGGGTGCTTTCTGGTTGCTGCTGGTGGTGGTGGTTGTGGTGGAACCAGCCCCTAGAACTCAAAGCGGAAGTTGCGTGGCTGATTGAGGCCCAGAGGCCCTGCCAGAGGGAGCGAAGAGGCAATCGTGCAGAAAAGGGGAGAGAGGAGACAGTACTCCATTGCAGAGGAAACATGAGTAGGAGGTCTCGAATGGCTGAGGAGAACGAATACCTCTGCGAGGAAGGGAACAGGCTCTATCGAGACACAAAGCGGAAGCAGGCAGCCTTGGAGAGAGAAGGCGGGAAGAGCCTGGGGTAAATTCAGATGTCCTCCTGGGGTGGTGGAAGCACATGCACACCCTGGTATGGGAACGCTGTGGGCATATGAAGAGTCTGGCCAGCTGCAGTCAAAGCTCCACTGACCAGGAGAACTATGTCCATGGCAAAGTGCAGTCTTCCTGGAGGGTGAGGTCCCATCACGAGGGCAGGGCCCGCTTGTTCAACCCTCTCTCTCAGCAGCCACAGACAGCCAAGTCCTCTTCTGGCCAAGAAGTCAGCTCCTGTGTCCAGACAGGTAATTCTTGGAGCGCCCCATGACGGGAGACCCCCCCCGACAGCTGCAACACCCCATGCCGGAGCACATGGAAGATCCCCTGGATGCAGATGGAGCAAACAGAGGCCGCGGCCACCAGAGGACCAACTCACACCCACACCAGCTCCACCTCCACAGAAGCAGCAGAGAGGCAGACCAGAGGGCAGAGCAACACTGTCTCTTGAGATCAGGTACACCATCAGAAGCAGTGTCGATCTCCTCTCTCAGGCTGGTACACTTTGAGATTCCATCCGTCGACAGAAGCCCTTTCCTCACCTACGTGAACCAGACCCTCATGGAAATAGCCCGAAGTCCAGTACCAGGTGATCAAGGAGAGGATCACAGTCTTCATGCACCCCACCCTCCAGGCCCAGATGAACCTGCTCTGACCCACTCCAGGTCTGCTCCTCCACCCCAGCCAATGGCACAGCCCTTCCAAGGCTTTCACCAGCCACTCACCTACCAAGGCTACGGATACCAGGAGCTTCCAGCAGCACAGGCAGCCCTTCCCAGTCCAGGCCAGTACGATCGAACACCACCCAGTGCCACCGATGCCACTTTGATGCCACCGGACGCCACAGATGCCACCGACGCCTCACCTCGCTCAGCTGCAGACCAGACAGCCCCACTACACTCTCCTTCCTCACCCCAAGCCAAGCCTGGCCTCAGAACATCTGTCATACGGTGTTGGGACTGACATCCCATGTCCTGGCAGGAAGGGCCTCTCAACATCACGGACTGAGCAGCTCTCTGATGAGCTTCCTGCACACACCATCCCCTGTTGTACTCGCGGGGGCCAGGCACCCAATGGTGCCTCAGACCAGCACTCAGCCACGGCCACCTCACAGCACCTGGACCCTTCACCCTAAGACCATGGCATGCCCTCAGAGTGATCTGAGAGAGTGCCAGAGATTGGTTTGTTACCTGTTGACTTTATTCTTTCTTGGGGACAGTTTCTTGTTCATTTTTGGCTTGGGTTTAATAAAGTCCTACAGTTTGTTATGAATTAAAGGTTATCTTTGCTTCACACACTTGTTTCAGTTCTTTAACTAAATAAAGTATGGTGGAAACTTTTTAGAAATGTTTAAGCCTTTTGCATGCTTGGTGGGATGGTAGGATAGCTGAAGGATGGATAGCTGTGGGAGGTGGTAAAGGATAGCAGTGGATAGCAGGGATACCTGTGGGATGCCACATGCGGATGCGAGCGGATACAGTGACGTGTAACGGGATGACTGACGGTGTAGACACGTTTGTTCCCGTAATGGTGTGCGGATGCATTCAGAATGGACGTGGCGGAGAAAGTTCATCCTCTCAAACAAAGTTTTAGTGCAGCTCAAAACTTTTTGAGCGGATGAAATCTCAGTAGACGGATGCTGGACGGATAGAACGTATGAATCACACACGCAGTGAGTAAAGAACGGATGCATCACGTTAACCAATGGATGGCAAACGTTTTTCTCCATTTTACATCCTCTTTCCATCCATTGGTGCAGTGTGACATGGGCTTAATGTATCAAGCCAACATTGGCCAGTTGCTATGACCAAGAATGTAGATTCCCAGTCTTATTAACCTTCACTTGGCTGAAAGGGGAAAAGGGTCCTTAAATTATAAAAATCTGGACAACTGGATATGTTGACTTTTGCACCCATTTATCTCTAAATTCACTAGGGTGGTGATTCCTTGCTAAGAGCATTTTGAGGGATTGAGGGAAGTGGCTACCATTTGACTAATGAAAGCAGAATGGACATATATTCCAAATTTGTAATATTGTATAAAATGCCATCTTCTTTTTTAGACTTTGGGAAACCAATTACAGTTAAAGCAACCCTGACAGCTGGCCCTAACAGATACCATTTTTTAAAAAAAATTACCAATCAATGAGTAGCTCAGCACCACTCATAAAATATGATTTTAGCAAAATAAAACATTCATTTTTCTCTGCATTTGTCTTGCAAAACATTCTTCCTGACGGGTTGGTATAGGAAGACACTCAAGGGAAGATTTATTTGGAAACTATTAGCAAAGGTCCTTTTTTTTTTCCCTAGTGCCCTTCTAGTCAATCTTATCTTCTGGTGACTGCCTGGACTAGTCCCTGCAGTTTTTTTTATTAAAATTTTGAAAGTGGTTTGCCATTGCTTCCTTTTTGGGACTGAGAGAGAGTGATCACCCAGGTAGCTTTGTGCCTACAGTGGGATTAGAACCTCCACTTGGTCTCCTGTCTTCTAACTTGATACCACACCCACTACACAAGACTGGGTTTCAACAAAGGTATTGGGAATTCTCAAAAGCCCTCTGTTCACCATGGTTTCTGTGAAGGTATAGAAAGATGGACTTCAGAGAAACATGCAGAAGTCATTTCACCGAAACAGCAGAAGCATTCTATAAACTCTTGGAAAGAAGATAGTACAGGTAGTCCTCAGCTTACAATCATTTATTTAGTGATTGTTCAAAGTTACAATGGTACTGAAAAAAGTGATTTATGATTATTTTTTACACTCACAATCATTGCAGCAACCCCATTGTCAAACATTGGGCAACTATTATATATTTAGCAATAGCAATAACAATAGCACTTAGAGTTATATACTGCTTCATAGTGCTTCACAGCCCTCTCTAAGTGATTTACAGAGTCAGCCCATTGCCCCCAACACTTTGGTTCCTCACTTTACTGTTCTCAGAAGGATGGAAGGCTGACCCAGTCATTTATGATGATTGTAGTGTCCTGAGATCATGTGATCACCTTTTGTGACTGTCTGACATGTGAAATCAATGAAGAAGCAAGATTCACTTTACAACCATGTCACTAAATTCACAATGGGGCAAAACTTAACAGCTGTCTTGGGTGATAGTTTGGTCATAAGTTGAGAGTTGCATATGAGAAAATCAAGCTGATTCTTCCCTTCCGCTTTTGAAAAGAAGAAAAAATACAGGCTGCCTTGCAATATTCTGTTAATTCAAACTATCTCAATAAAGATATTGAGATTAAGCTGGATTCAAGACTTTTTCTCAAGTCTGTTTCCTGAACTGGATAATCTTGAAGTGTTAACGGAAGGTAATATTCTAACAAATCCTGTGAAATATATTATCTCAGCAATCCTGAGGGTATTCCTTGTCAGCAAGCGCTTCAGAGTAGCATGCTAACAAATTTGCATTTTAAGGCTTTTTCCCTAGCTGGGCTGAATAAAATGCTAGCATAAACTAGAAGGTTGGGACAGAGATATGTAGCTGAAGGTTTGTTCAATGGGAACACCAATACAGGAGGAATTCATAAGAATAGAAGTTTTAAAACTTTCTGAAGTAAACGTCTGGCTGCCCTCAGCTGTAATAAAGTCTTATCTTATTGTCTCAAACAAGAGAGAGAACATGCTAATGAAGTTCTGACGCTGACAGAGAGTCTAAGGTTTTGGAAAGAAGTCTCACATCACTGCTTGAATTTTGGACAACTTATGACAGTGTGTGCAGCAGTGGTGGGATTCAAAAATGTTTACTATCAATTCTGTGGGCGTGGCTTGCTGGGTGTGGCAGGGGAAGGATACTGTAAAATCTCCATTCCCTCCTCAGTCCAGGGGAAAGGTACTACAAAATCCCCATTCCCTTCCCACTCCTGGGGAAAGGTTACTACAAAATCCCCATTCCCTCCCCACCCCACTAACCTGCTTTCCAGCTCCGTTCTCCTGTGCAGGGCAACAAAAGAAGACCCAGACGATCAGCTGGGACTCAGGAGGCAGAGAATAGATGAGGGTGGGGCTAGTCAGAGGTGGTATTTGCCGATTCTAAGAACTACTCAAAATTTCTGCTACCGGTTCTCCAGAACTGGTCAGAACTGGCTGAGTAGGCACTTCAGTAGGTAGCCCAACAGATGGAATAATGTCAGCTTTATGTGATCAAGGCAGTAGAGTGCAGCCTGTCCTAAATGCATCATATGGGTTGATTGGACATTTATAGGATCAAGATGTAACAAATGATAAGATAGATTCCTGTATGCATTTGCTCCAAAGCTCACAGTGTTCTCCAGTGTAATTTCCATGGGTACTTCTAAATGCTTAAAGCATAAAAATTGTTTAACAAAAAATGTTAATTTGATTATTTTGCTAGCATCATCCTAGTTTTTTTTCCTCCTAAGCCAGTTTTCATCTATTGAGGTATAGGCAACGGATAAGCTTCCTGCCTCTTGGGACTTTATTCACATAACAACCTAACAAATTATTTTTTGAAAAAAACCCACCGCTTTGCATTTTCTGGGATGTGATATCCTATTAGGCAAAGTATCATTTTGTGTCTTTATAACTTACACAATTACTGTTCTTGATTAACAGCTAAAACTGATGACTTGGCCTTTCACAAAGCCATAAGCAAAGTCAACCAAGCAGAAAATATAAGAGAAGGGAAAACAATTAAAAGTTATTTTGGTTGTTATGTTGCAGTTGATCGTTGTATTTACATATCTCTCTCCATAAAAAAAATGTGAAATCTTCATGGCGAATTGAATGCTGTTTTATAAATGGCATTCTTTCACAATATCATTAGAATTCACACAATTTATTTCATTCATTTTGGATTAGCCGAAAATCACATGATGTATGAAAGGACGAATTAAATTTGTGACAGGCATAAAAATTGTATTGCCTAATATAAATGTTTCTGGTTTTCACAATTGTAGAACTAATAGTGCAAATAAAGAGTAGCAGTCAGTGTTTAGCCTGAAGGGATGAGTATGCACATGAAATTATTCCAGCAAGGGCAAAAGTTATGAAATGTGTTAGGTGGTTTCACAAACCCACAACTGGAATATTCAAAACATACCATTGAAATGATTAATCACTTCAACCAAAGGGCAGTGAGCATTTTGCAAATGCTATTACAAAGTACCAGTGTTCTAAAAACACTTAATTCTGCTGAGGGTTATAAATTGGTGCTCATATTTAATGGGATTTAAAGAACCAAGTTACTTCTCATTTAAATTTTTATTGATTATATTGCAAAGGTAGTATAACAAACTGAAAATCATCTCAGCATCAGCGTGTGCTTCTTGAAAAATAAATGTATGGCAAGAGTAATGTTCTAAATGTATGCTACTACCAACAGGGTATTAATTGGTCTTGGAGTTCAATTAAAAAATACTTGATTTTATCTGCAGCTGCTTACATGGCTGGTTGATAGCATGATGGGTCACCTCATTTTTTTTATGAATAAGAAGCAATGATTATTGTTCTGTGTTCTGAAAATTTTTGGGAATCACCTCTCTAATATTCATAAAACCAATGGGTGCTTGGTATAAAAGTCAGATGAGGAGAACTTATATGAATGGGAGATTTAGGATTTCAAAGAATCCCAAAGATTCAAAAGCTTTGGTTTGAGTTTGCATATCAAAATCAAACTCAGACTGAAACATGCGGAGCACAGTTGCAGATGTAGTGTAAAGAAGGACCAGGGCTGACATGATATCTGTCTTCCAATATTTAAGGGACTGCCACAAAAAAGAAGAGGTGTCAACCTATTTTCCAAAAAACCAGAAAGCAAGACAAGAAACAACGAATGGAAATCAATCAAGAGGAAAAGCAACCTAGAATTAAAGGAGAAATTTCCTGACACGATCAACCAGTGGAACAGCTTGCCTTCAGAAGTTGTGGGTGTTCCTACACTGGAGGTTTTTAAGAGAATGGACAGTCACTTGTTTGGAATGGTAACAGGGTCTCTGTGTGAGAATGGGGTTGGACTAGAAGACCTCCAAGGTCCCTTCCAACTCTGTTATTCTGTTCAAGTTGGGGTGGGAGAATTCTCCACAGGCTGTAACAGGGAAGCATCCAATCACCTGCAGCTGCTTCATTTGCAGCCAGAATGAGGTGCAAATACCAGAAAGTCAAGGTCCCCTTTAAGAGGAGATTAACTCCACCGGATTCCAGCCAGTTCTTCCAAATGTTTCACTGCAATGCATATGTACATTTATAAAACAGACACAGCAGATGGGAGGAAAAGGCAGCATGGTCATTTCTGAATTATGCAGCAAGCAGCAGGTTCCATTCTAAAAATGGCTGGCCAGAGGTGGGCAACCAATCTGAAAGTGGATCCAAACCAATCCCACCCCTCAATCCTGAACCCCTTCTGGTGTAATGGTTAAGAAGCCAGCTGGCTGGCTTTGAGTCAGTCATTCTCTCTCGGCCAATCCCCATCAGAGGGCTGTTTTTGGAAAACTGAAGAAGAAAGCAGTATATATGCTACCCTGAGATGTGCAAAATAAAGGCTGGATAAATATATAAATTTTAAAAATGCCATCGAATTTGATCGCATGATTGCTGAATATTGGCACTATTGTTTCCCACCATTTTGAGATCAGAAATGTTGGTGTTAGTGACTGTTAATGATATTGAAAAGAGGAAATGATCTGATGTGGAGAATTTGTACATCAAAGAAGTTATACTTATGAAAAAGTTTTGTCAAGTTTCAATTGAAGAGGAATATGCATTTCAGTGAGAGAAAAGGGAAATATTCTTATTGGCTATCTCTAAAAGGATTATCCAATGAGTCACTTGTCTAGTAACTCACAAAGGCTTCTGGCTGGCCATCTCAATCCTTCCTGTCTTAGAAGTGAATTCTGGTGCTTCAAACAATAGTTTGGTTCTTTCTCTGAGTAAAAGACTGAATGCGTTTTGCTCTGACTAGATTGTAAATAACAAACTTTTCCTGAAAAGTTGTGTGAACATTTCCTGAAATCTGTATTAGAAATGATGTCTTGAACAGCATTTCTGCACCAGCCTGAAAATGGCAGTGACCTCAGACCTATCGAGGAAATGGTTTTTACATTCCTGTCATACTAAATCAAATTTGGGCTGGATTGAAAAGCTAAATTTCCACTGGGCATTCAATGTGTTTGGGATGGTCAAAAAGCTGTGCAGCCTCAGATCAAGTATATTTCATGGCAATGTTTTGTTTTAAATTCCATCAGTTTGCCTCCTGGCCTTCTTTGATAGTTCATAATACTCTGGTCTTTTCATAGATAATTATATTGCTAGGATATTGCTCGTCACAGAGTCAGCCAGATGTTTAGACTGGATTTGGCATTTTTATCCACCTAATAGGCAGACATTGTTGTTTAGTGGTGTTAAAGGTATCACTGCAATGCGTAAGATGTTCCAAGCAAAGCTGCCTTTTGCAATTGGCTGCTGGTGGTTTTGTCAATGTTGATGGTTCTCAAATAGTGGTCCAGATGTTTTGAGATTGTACTATTGTTGCTTTCTTTTGTCACTGTTGTGCTACCTCAACTTGAAGGCTTTTGTGTTTTCTGATTTTCTCCACTTCTTTCTCTTCTATTCTGCTGTCTCCAGGTATTATCACGTCCACTATCCAGATTATTTTGCTTTTTCTTATTGATAATTGTTAAGTCTGCAGTGTGGCAAGCCCTTGTCTGTTCGAATTCTAAAGTCCCAGAACACTTTAGCTTCTTCATTTTCTATTACTTTATCTATTTTGTAGTCTCAGTGGTTCTTGCTTGCAAGTAAATGGTATTTCTTGCAGACATTTTAATGCACCATTGTTGCTACTTTGTCATGCTGCTATTTGCAGTTAGTCTGTATAATCTTACAGCAGATAACTAGATCTGCCATTATTTCAGCATTTTCTGTCTGTTGCTTATCAATTCTGGTTTTGTATGCATTTGTCCTTAAAGCTTGATCTTGTGTGGTCAAAATTAGCATCTCTCTGTCTTTTTACAAATGCCTGCTCTTAGCTATTGCCAAGTTTTGTTGTCTGCTTTGCCTTTTAGCCTTTTCATGTAGTGGCCATGTAATACTTAATCTTGCCATGTCTCTTTTCTATTCTTGTAGGCCAGTTTCATCTCTCCAGTAACTTCAGTAACTCGCAGCATAGATATTATAGCAAACAAATTCTTTGTGAATTTATATAGGCTTCTCTGAAAGCATTTAATAGTTAAGAAACATTCAACAGTGTGGTATCATCTTTTAACCAGAAGTGACCTTAGCCAGTAATCTCTACAATTTGGTTACAATAATACCATGATGTTAAGTTGCAAGCATAGGCTGATAATGTCAGGCAACTGACTTTTTCAATATAATGGAAGTAGACTTTCCATTGATATGGTTGTAAACTCCTTTCATTCTCTTAGCTGTAATAAACATGCTATTATTTTTATGTTGTAACAGTTGATCTTTAACATTTGGAAAACAAAGTGCAGTATATGTGAACTCCTCCCACCAACAAGAGAGATCTAATCTGCCCAGGTATTCCCATTGATTAAAGATACTTCCCCTGGTGCCCACAAAAAAATCTGCTATAGAATTGGGGAATCCTCTGGAAAATGTGGCCTGGAGAATTGACAAAGTCTGATTTTTCTTTTCTACACAAGAGAAGTTTTGATCCAAGAGAATAAACTTGATGCAAACCCACTTTGACTTTACTCAACAATTCCTTCTCTTCTACTTCCTGTTCTTCCTCCTCCTCTTCTTTTCCTCCTCCTCCTCCTCCTCCTTCTCCTCCTCTTTTATACTTCAGGTGTTGAGGGAGCAGACCTGCCAACCCCTGACAAAGGAAAATCTGGAGACCCATGAAAAAAAATCTGGAGATTCTATAAAAAATAGTGAGATTCACAGTCACGTGAATAACTAACCAATCAGAGCATATTATATCCGGTGGTAGAAAAAGCAAAATGGAGGCACCCAGAGTAAAAAGAAATGTGCTGTATGTATATATGACTGTATGGTAATATCGATATTGCGTGATCTGAGAAGTGGCGGCATGTCGTTTGTGTGAGAATCAGATTTATGCGCGTATAAGCCGACCCCCAAATTTAAAAAAAAAAGTACGTTTTAAATTCGGCATGAGATTGAGGAGCCTTGTTGTGAGACCGTGAGAAATGACAAAAAATCGTGAGACTCACGGCAGAACCGTGAGAGTTGGCAGGGCTGAAGGAGATACAAAGTTTTGTTTCTTGAATTTCTGGAGGTGGCCTCAACCACTGTTATTTGATGCTGTTGTGGAAAGCATTCTATGAAGGTTAAAAGTGTCAGCTTACCTCTTATTATAATGGATCATCATTATATTGCTTTTTTTTCTTAATGAACAAAGCTTGGCATGTCCTAGAATGTGTTAGTTTCCCCACCCAACAACACGTTCTTTTGTTTCAGCATTTTTCTCTCCCCCTTTTAAAAATCCTCTAGGCCTAATCAATATTCAAGTGGTTGTATGTTTCTAATGTTCCCAGGCAGGGATGCTAAACTTATTACACTTTTCACCTTTTATAGTCATCTAATCAGAATTATTTTTTAGTCAATGATTTGAGAATCCACATCCCAGAAGTGGGCAAATCACTGAGCCAAACAATACACTGCCTCGTGGTTTTATTTATCCACTGTTATTAAAACATGCCAAGCACATAGAGACAAGAAAGAAGAGAGACTTCCAGAGACAGGGAGATGGAGGGAGGGGAATCATTTTGCATAATGGAAATAAAGTATTAATATGTTATGTTGTAAACAAGGGTATGCAAGCTTGGCGAAGTTTCAAAATAGCCACTAAAGCATGGCGGATTGGGGACAAAAACCCTCAAGTTGTTAATCAGAATTCACAAAGCTATGAAGAAAATAAATGAGTCTGCCTATGAGGCCCACCATGGTTTTACAAGGCGAAGTGCAATCACCACAGGGGTGAGATTCCACCCATATAATAACTGATTTAGTGATTGTGCACTTTGTCCTTGCACTCCACATGCACACTCTGCTTTAAAACAGCTCTAATACCTTCTACTGAAGTCCCTGTGAGTAAAACAGCTGAGGTGCAACAAACCATTTTGCTGCACAAATCAGCTGTGCTCTAAAAAAAGGAAATAAAGCACAGGAAAGAGCAGGGTGAGTCCACATCAGTGGTGGGATTCAAATATTTTTACTACCGGTTCTATGGGCATGTCTTGTTGGGTATGACTTGGCTTGGTGGGCGTGGCTTGGTGGGCATGGCAGAGGAAGAGTACTGAAAAAAACCCATTCTCTCCCCATCCAGGGGGAAGATTACTGCAAAATCCCTCCTCTCCACTCCAATAACCTGCTTTCCAGCTCCGTTCTCCTGTGCAGGGCAACAAAAGAAGACCCAGCTGATCAGCTGGGACTTGGGAGGCAGAGAATAGATGAGGGTGGCACCAGCCAGAGTTGGTATTCCAAACTACTCAAAATTTCCACTACCAGTTCTCCGAATTACTCAAAATTTCCACTACCGTTTCTCCAGAACTGGTCAGAACCTGCTGAATACCACCTCTAGCCCACATGCTCACCACAGCAAACCAATTCACTGCCAGTTGATCTTCAGAGCAAGGGGTTCACCTGAACCAGTCCAAACTGGTAGAATCCTGTTATGTATGGAACTTGGTAGGCTCCAAGTTCCCTATTCTGATTGGCCGAAAAGGCCGTTCTCGGATTGGCCATTAGAGAACCAATCTGATTGGCCCACTGGATGGCGGGAACACTTAAAGTGGTGTCATTGGCCACAAGCTGAGAGCAAGCCACTATATAAAGGGCTGCCGTGGCTTGGGCTGTTGTTCCGTTACCATTGCTTTACTGAATTAAATAGTTTGTTGTTGGAACCTGGTCTCGCGCAACTTATTTCCGGACGGAACAAATCCCACCTCTGAATAGCCATTCCAGTAGCCTTAAGTGTGTTTAACTTATTTTGTTTTGTGATCTCATATATTGCTTGCCAGTCTGAATTTAGAAAATATCTATGTGGAAGCATTGCTTTTGTTATTGCTTCTGGAAGCCAGTTTTACCATGAGCTATCTGGCTTTTATGGACCACTCTACTGGCTGTTTAGTATGGCAGACACTGAACATAATGGGAAGGACATGTGGGATTCCTGGTTGGAGTGGTGCACAGGATCAAAAAATAGTTAGCCTGTTATTTTATATTCTTTTAGCTTTTTAAATTATTGTTTGTATTTTACTTTCCTCATGTTGACCTACAGCCTTAACAAAGCTTTGATTGAACCTGGCAACATAACCGCATAGTCCAAGCCCTACCCTTTTTAAATTCATTTTTTTAAAAAATATGGTTTTAGCCATTTGGCAGGATTGATTCCTGGTCTTGACTACCTGGTGGGGGATTTCCATCTCAAAAGATCTCCCTTCATTTGAAGAAGAATGGTTGGAGATGCTTATGACAGAGGCCAACGATGAACTGCACAATCCAGACTCAACTTGGCTGATTCACACATTGAGGGAAGGGGGCCTCATTCACACCAGCCATTTCCTAGTATACATTCAATACATGCAATGACTTCTCTAATGGAGGAATAAAGTGATTTTTCTTGGTACCCAACCTTCAGCGGGCTTTGTATTCAAGGTCACTCTTTTTGAACATGATTCTTTCTCACTTTACTGTACATCAGTGGTCCCAAACCTTTTTTGTACCAGGGACCAGTTTCACGCAGAAACACTTTTTCAAGGACTGGCAAAATCAATTCTTCCCCAATAGTAAAGGGCTTCTTTACTATTTCTTTACTAAAAACATATTTTTATATATATTTTAATCACGATTATTCATTCTTTGCACCCTGGTACAAAATGATCCACGGACCAGTACCAGTTCAGGGCCAGGTGGTTGGGGACCCCTGCTGTACATTGTCCATGAAACAAAGAAGTGCAGAAATAGGATTTAGTAATATTGCTTCTCCTCTAATTTATTCAACATGATACTTCTGAGATCATCAGAAGATTCATCTCTTGACATGAGAAACATGGGCTGAGGAGGAGGGGGTATTTACTTATTTATTTATTACTCATTTTATTACTTATAAAAGTAGTGTTAGTACTCATGATTTGTGCTTCTTGTCTGGACTAGCTCAAATACCTCATAATATGTCCATAAAGTCACTAGATGTTTTCCTTCTACTTAGAGCAGATAAGAGTCAAAATAATAAATAGAAATTAAAAATCCATTAAAATGGCTAAAATTATCATTATTCCAACTTGAAAGTCTTGGCTTAAGTGAAAATTTTACTTTCCTGAAAGTAAAAAAATCAGGGATAAAGTGAAATTCCAAAAGGATTTTTTTTTTCAATGGTCTACTTAGCTTTGGATGAAAAAGTCAAATAATTTTATGTTTGTCGTAGTGACATCCTAAATTGTAATTAATATTGATAGAATACTTTTTTTCTCTTGTCTTCTTTAAACACTCTAAGTTATCTACATAATAGAATGTCAATAATCATTAATTAATGTTGTATAAACATCACTGTACTAAAGCAATGCAATATATCAAGATTTGGAACGATGTAATAAAAAGGAAAAAGGAAAGGACTCTATACAGGAAGTGGAATATAGAAGACCGATCTCACTCATGTGGCCATAAAATTGACATACTGAAAGAAGGAATAACTTTATCCAGCCCTGAAAAATTGTAGGCTTTAAAAAGTTAATTAAAAGCCATGGTGGCAAAGTGATTAGAATGCAGTAGTGCAAGTTAACTCTGCCCACTGCCAGAAGTTCGATCCTGATCGGCTCGAGGTTGACTAATCTTTCCGAGGTTGGTAAAATGAGGACCCAGATGGTTGGGGACAATATGCCGATTCTGTAATCCACTTAGAGAGAGCTGTAAAGCACTGTAAAGAGGAATATAAATCTAGGTGCTATTGTTATTGTTAAATTATGCTTGCAAAAGAACTGGCAACCAATGCAGGCTATTCAACTGACACAATATGAATGGTTATTCACCCAGCTACACTTTTCATATCAACTGAAGTTGCAAATTCTCTTTTGGAATAGGTCTGATAGAATGAATTGCAGAAGTCAAACTGATGTTTCCCAGTA
Organism: Laticauda laticaudata; assembly: GCA_004320025.1. Taxonomy (NCBI): domain Eukaryota; kingdom Metazoa; phylum Chordata; class Lepidosauria; order Squamata; family Elapidae; genus Laticauda; species Laticauda laticaudata. The sequence goes on from BHFT01038538.1 coordinate 15,239, forward strand.
TGAAATCATCATACCACAGCCAAGCAGTTTAGAAATGATACTGCCTGGTAAAGCAGAGCCAAATCAATCAACAGCTACATCAGGAATTAAATGCCATGCCCAGGAATTCTCAGTGAAAGCTAGGAATTGTGGAAAGCTTGGGAAGGGATGAAAGAGAGACATAGTAATTTGAAATCAGAGGATGAGTAAGTGGCTAGTTTATCTAAGAGATGAAAAACTAAAACCAAGTGAAATGAAACCTGGAAAAAAGCATTTCAGTCTTTCAAAAAGATGTTATCTTAATTAACTCACTATACATCATCATCATCTCCTTTTAATGATCCCATAATCTCTTGCGGGATGGAATCTGGGCCATTGAACGGAGCTGAGTGTTTATTGGCCAGATGCCCTTCCTGTCACCAATGTAGAGTTATATTCAACAGGTATATTCTCAACGTGGCCCATAAGAAATATCTGCCTGTATCTAGGATTGAATTCACAGCCTCCTGATTATGAGGTGAGAGCTTCACCTCGAGGCCACTGCACCACTCCAATTAACTCACTATACATGAGGGTGGGAAAATCCTCTTAGAGCGGGGGAGAGGGGGGTTATGGCCATTTTACGACCTGTGGGATTCTTCAGCCAGTCATGCTGGGAATTCTGGGAGTTGAAGTCCGTAGGTCACAAAGGAGCCATAGCTATCCACCCCTGTTTTAGGGTTTCCAAGATTCTTCAGTTATCCCAGATTAGCAATAACAAAATCACTAAAATCCATGCAGTTTGTGCTTCCTTGAGTTTACCAAGCTGGACTGTGCTTGACAATGACATCTTGTGACAATGACACAAAGAATGGTATCTCTAAAAAGATGACACATGCATATTGAAATCCCCTGCCACCATGGAAGTCTGCAGAGGAAATAACAGCATGTTTACTATGACATTGTCATAGAAATGATTCATTGAATAGATGATGCAATTACATCATGATATGTATAACATCCTTAAGGTGTCCACTGTATGTCTATGGCAATTGAGATGTAGGCCTATGAAACTTGACTGAAAATACAACCTAAAATTGTGTTTGCAGACCCCTATTCAGACAGTAATCAATCACTATTTTCAGGATTCTTTTTGTAAGTAGAGCTTCCAGAACTGATGTCTCCAACTTTAGATTGAATTAAGAACTTTTCATTATCTCTAAGTCCAATGTTGTGATTTTCAGCCCTTTCTGTGCCATGAGGGTATTATTTTGAATTTAAATTCCATCTTACGTGGTATTAAGGCATCTGGTCATGTCATCATCTGGACATTTGCTAAATATTCCTTCTGTCTCCCCCATCCAAATCCAAATCATGAATAAAATCCAATTCATGAATAAAATCCAAATCATTAGTAAAAATGTTGAGGTTCTCAGAACAGATGTTAAAAATAACTTTGCGATGTCCCGAATTGAAGGATGAGACCTCAAAAATAAAAGTGAAATTTGTCAGGATCATCACTCAATAAGTTGTGACACAAAACTAGAGAGCAACAGCCCCCTTCCTTCCCTTTGTAAAGCAAACAAACTTGTGGAATCTTCTCCCTGGTTCATCCTTAGCAACTAAAAGGCACTGCCGGAAACTATGGATGGATCGTTACTCTTAGATTTCTAAACTAACACATTAATTTTTTCACCCAATTTGCTCAGGACTTCAAGTTCTGGAATGCCTTGGGAGATAAATGAGACTGCTCCCTTTATATGTAACCTAGCCCTTTGAACCATTTCGCCATTCTGAGTCCTATTATGTCTCATTAATAGGACATTGTGGAATCATGTGCTTGCATAAGCTATATGTAAATGAGCAGGACCTTAATGTGTCTGTTAATGAAAAAAGATACACTAGGAAATTAAAGAAGGGTTTGTTTAACTTAGTTTAATTTAAAGGCCACTTAACGCATGGCGCATTAGCAATGCCATGTGTTGTAAATGTATCTTCTCTGTTTTCCAACTTACTCATGCAGAGGAAGCAATTCACATGCAGAATTTATTTAAACATCATCAGAATGGTAACCCCATGGAATGGTAACACTGTTAAAAATTAAAATTGAGCTTCTTGAACAAGAGAACAATTTGTTCAGAGAAATTTTTCCAGGAGGTGTTACGTTTTTCTTACAGAGAGCAGGCATATACTTTTGAGGCTTAATTCTCATATTAGGGTTTGAACATTGTTTTCTCTTCCAACATGTCAGCTTGTCTGAAATCTATTAAGCGTTTTGAAAATATTCGCCCATTTGAACATTCGCTACTGGCATTGCAGGAAATCCAGGGGTCAAAAGGTCTTTGAAATTGCACCAAAGCCAGAAACCGCTCTGATGTCAGAAACTCTGATCTGATGGGTGATTGTGCAGCAACATTTTAGATGTTCCTCATGCCATTTTTGAAACAATATTGCAGATTTATATTCCCATGGCTAAAGAAATTTGGTTATTACAGCCTTGCTATGAACATCATCCACCTCCCACAGAAATGGTCATTTTTTGTGTTCTAAATTTTCCTCTTTGAATAGAGATCTCACATGTTTGTACGTATACTAAAAACTTATGCACTGGAGACAAATTCTTTGTGCACACTTGGCCAATAAATAATATTCTATTTTATTCTATTCTATTCTATTCTATTCTCTCTCTCTCTCTCTCTCTCTCTCTCTCTCTCTTGCTACAAGCTCTAGTGTCAGCAACTGGACTTGAATCTGAAGATATATTTTTGCCTCCCTCCCTTTTAGCAATATAGTAAAACCTGTTAAAGAGATTGTTATTAAGTTCAATAACAATTTTCTTACCTTCACTCTTTATAGCCATTCAGGGTATAACATGTGGCTCTGTCTCTTAGCGTGTCTTTGGCAAGAATGAATTTTCCCAAAGAGATTGGACTCCTTCTTTGAAATGAATAGATGGTGTTAGTATACAGTCTGATCAATATGCATTTATTGGTTTATATACTCTGCTGTACTATCAAGTAAATAAGCCAGAAACTAGACTCATTGCTAATATCAAAGGAAGCTAAAAATGGACAGGCCATAGGTAGAAGTAATTACAGAGAAACCACACTAATGGATTAATTAACTCAAGGGATATCTATTATTCCCTGAAATCTGAAAACTTAAATGTTGTATTGTCACAGCAATGCAGATTATATCATTTGTGCAGTTTATGTTATTTGTATGATAACATCACTATAAAAATGACATCAACTACAATGGAATTTCACCCCTTGCATGGACAGTCCTGTTGCATCAAGTTCTGCACAAACAAGATTTCATTCCAAGCTGTGAAAGGGACACACTTCTTAATAAGGGAGTTTGAACTTCAGGCTTATTCTATTAAGGTAGATATGGTATCAATTTATTGTAGTGAAAGTGAGGACAGCTGCCACATAGTGTTATAAAGGCCTAAAATTATAATTTTGAATGCCTTTGGTAAAACATTCTCCCAGTTGAAGAAGACTGGGAGACATAAAGAGTTTAGTTTTGTGCAATGATATCAGTCTTTAAAGAAAAAAACACCAGGGTATTCTCTGTACTTATGTATTTTTTCCAAATAACACACAATCTAAGGAGACCCTTTGAGTCCTGTAAAAAACGAAATCAGTTTTGAAAATATATTTCAGAAAACTAGATATAACATCCCAAAGGTGCTTTTTCAGGAGGCAACTTGATTGTCTTGTTTTTTCTTTTGAAGATGTTTAGCTTCTCATCCAAGAAGCTTCTTCAGCTCTGACAGGATAGTAGGGAAAGCAAGGAAAAAACAAGACAGTCCAGCAGGGGTGGGATTCAAAAATCGCAGCAATGAGTTTGCTGCCCAGTTGCTGGGTAGGTGTGGCCATGGTGGACGTGGCCTACTGGTACTTCCAGGAGGGCTGTTTCGCACCTACAAGAGTCTGGGGGTCTCTCCTGGGTCTCTAGTAGGGTGATACTGGCCTCCCCTGGGCTCTGGATGCCCTCCAGAAACCGGAAACAGGCCCATTTCCAGACTTTCAGAAGACCCATTTTTCCCCCTCCCAGAGCCTCCACGCACTTATCTGCATTGCACTTCAATGCATTTATCTGCATTGAAAATGGGCCATGTGGAGACTCCTGGGAGGGGAGGGGTGGGCAGGGCCACTCAGTTTGTTGAAATACCGGTTGGGTGAACCAGATGAAAACTTAACATCCGGTTCACCCAAACCAGTTTGAACCGGTAGAATCCCACCCCTGCAGTCCAGTCACCTCCTGAAAAAGCACCTTTGGGACAACCCAGGGGTGGGATTCAAAATTTTTAACAACCAGTTCTGTGGGGGTGGCTTAGTTGGTAGGTGTGTCTTGGTGGTCATGCGATTGGCTGGGCATGGCCAACTCAATATCACTCACATCGAGGCATGCATCTCTTCTCCTGGCCTCTGGTGACTGTGGGGATGCTGTAACAGTCGTAAGCGTGAAAAACAGTCATAAATCACTTTTTTCAGTGCCATTGTAACTTTGAATGGTCACTCCACACAAGCAAAGTACCAGCAAAGGATGGGGAAAAAACTCCAGAGAAGTTCCTGAGACAGGAAGTCTAGTCTTGCCAAGAATGTAATAAAGGTTAATGGAGAGGCAGTTTCTATAAGCAACACCAGAATGTTTCCTTCCTGCCTTCCTTACAGGATTAGGCCAGTAATTTCTTCTAACAACCAGTTCTCCGAACTGCTTAGAATGTTAACAACCGGTTCTAGCGAATAGGTGCAAACTAGTAGAATCCCACCCCTGGGACAGCCATGACCTGGAGAATCTCTACAGACTTTTAGATATAACTTCCAACTGTTCTTCAACTGGGGCCTCCGAGCATTTTTTCTAAAGTCCCTCCCAAACTTCATGCAATGATAGACAATGTTTTCTTCCATTTTAAAATGGGAAAAGAAAATGGCTTTACACATAATCAGAAAAGACTTTCCATCTATCTTAAACTGGACAAAGAAATGGTAAATCTCAGTCCTCAAGAGTATCCCTTATCCGCACTAAAAAGGAGTGCAGCTCCCAGCCACCAAAATGTCCAGTGTTGAAATAGAAGACATTTGAGATCTGCTTTTTATGTATTTCATATTTTTATTAATACCCTTTTTACCCTGATGAATACTCAATGCAATTAGCAGTGGGTAAAAACTAGAAGTGATGTAAAATTAAAAATATAAATTCAAATGAATGTCGACACAAATTCAAAATCCAGACTATGCTGAAGATATGAGATTCAACTGCAAAATTATCCTGTTCTTATTCTTATTGATTGTAAAATACTTGGAAAGGCACTTCACAAGGAATTTTAATACATCCTGGATGGAATATGACCAAATAGATGCCTTGTCTCGATAGAATGAGATAATACACTGTGCCCAGCCACATAGCTTACCAACTTACTTCCATATGAAGGCTGAGTTTATTCTTCTCATACAGGCTTCAGTTGATACATCTATCCAGTCTAATCTATCCAGACTAATTTGTATTGATTCTGGATGTGATCTTGAAAAGCCAAGAGAGCAATCTGGACAGCACTGAGTCACAGCCAATTTATGGTCATAGGGAGTTTTCTGCACTTGGATGGATTTTATCTTCCCTGAGCCAGACAATTATCAAGATCCATACTCCAGATGTGATTCCTGTCTACTGAAATACAAAGGCTTCTTTGGTGCAGAAGATAGCTTACTGTTCACCATTGGTCTAGAAAACATAGTAATTTCTGAGGACAAATTATTCTGGATTGTTAAATTATTGGGCATCTGTTTCTTCCAGAAGCAAAAGTATTTTCTAAATGAAATCTTGACAACTTGGTATGAATGAATACATTGTGTGCTCGGATTGTCTAAAGGCATTAGATCCTAAGGATGTACAACATGTTCTAAACATCAAGCATGATGAGGGCCAAAAGTCTGATTCAGGTGTTTTGAGTTTGACCTAAACACACATGTTCATAATCTCAAAATAAACCACACTAATTTTGTTCCAAACCTGAGACAAAACAAAACACATTTTTAGCACCACCATTCTGTGACATAGCTTAAAAAGTTAGAAATCTCTATAAGTTAGAAATTTAACATTTTTAATTCCTGCATAATCAGCAGAAGATTACGTATCTGATATTAACACAGTTGAGAAAGTCCAGAAATATTTCACAAGAAGAGTTCTCCACTCCTCTACTCGTTGCAGAATACCTTATGCAACCAGACTTGAAATTGTAGACCTAGAAAACCTAGAACTATGCCGCCTTCGGTCCAATCTAAGTATGGTATATAAAATCATATATACCATATAAAATATGGTATATACATTGCAATGTCCTACCTGTCAACAAATACTTCAGCTTCAGCCATAACAACACAAGAGCAAACAATAGATACAAACTCAAGGTTAATCGCACCAAACTTGACTGCAGGAAATACAACTTCAGCAACAGAGTGATCAATGTCTGGAATACTCTACCTGACTTTGTGGTTTCTTCCCCTAACCCCAAAAACTTTAACCTTAGACTGTCTACTATTGACCTCACCCCCTTACTAAGAGGCCTGTAGGGGGGGTGCATAAGCGCACCAATAGTGCCTACTGTCCCTATCCTATTGTTTCTTTTTTTCTTTTTATTTTTCTTATATGTATCCATTTCATGTACTCATAACTATGTTTACACTTATACCTATTAGCTTGTAAGCAATTGACAAATCAAATAAATAAATAAAAAATAAAATAAGATGGGCTGGAAGTAAAAGGGGGCAGGGGGAGCTGGTTAACTCCTCAAAGACTAATACTGCTGATACCAATAGCTGATCTGTCTGGATTAAACAGCGTATTCAGAAATTATTCTGTATGTAACTGATTCTGAAAACTGGAAGTTTTCAACAAGAAACTGGATAACATTTGTACGAAATGGTATAGGGACCAGGGGGTTGGACTATAAGATCTCCCAGGACCCTTCCAACCCTATTATTTCATGTTTTATATCCATTTCCAAATCTACAATGAAAGCTTCTTGCAATTTCCTGTTACATTAAAAACTTCCCTTTTGATACAAATCCATTAGAATTTAGAATGTAACATCGACAAGCTGTGTCATTATACGTTGTCCTTTCTTTTGGCAGCGGCAAAAGTGTGTGCTCTGCTTGTGTACATTAACCAAGTGGTATGTGGATTTGATGTTGTAAAAGGCAAAGTTTGTGCTTCTTTTGTTAGTTGTGCTTTGATGTGTGTATGCCACCATCTCTTGTTAATACTGAAATTTCAGGCTGGCTGCTAAAGGCAAACATTATCTTGTTTCCCCTTTTTTGAGTGCAAACTGCATGCTGTTGTGTAAATACCAAGTGTTCAGACTGCATGCTAAATTCAAAGATTATGTTGCTTTTCATCTATTTGTTGAACTGTAATGTGTGCATTCTGTGCATGCTTTTGTTGATATTGAGTTTTCAAGCTGCATGCTGTGTGCAAATGTTAAATAGCTTTAGCTTGCTGACATGTTATCAAATGAAGCAATAATCATTCCATCTGAGCATTAAAAAAGAGAGAAGCCTCAAGATGACCATTGGAGAAAAGGTATTTTTTGCTCTTGCAGTTTATAGGATACATTCAATCATGAGAATGTTTGTGTAGATAGACTGCAAAAATTGCTCCATTATTTGCGATGGAGATTTTTTAAATGCTTCCATTTTTTCCCTTAAATCATCTTATTTTTGGATTTCCACAGATAATTGCTATCTTGGATCATCACCTCACTGATATTTATGATCCTGGGTGAATATTAAAGGCACAGAAATAGATGTTCCAGGATGGGGTGAGGGGGTCAAAGCAAGTTATGAAACATGTGTCATTGTCATCACAACATTAATGCCAGCAGTTATACAGTTGTATGAAACATCACATCCCAAATACAAATAAGCTAAGCAAGAACAGTTTGTGTCATAAAGTCATGGTACACAGCTCAGCATCATTATGGACCCCTACAAGCAAGGGATTTGTTTTGAGTTTCTGTTCATCTCATGGTTGAACACTGGAGCTGCCTCAAGATTATTTTGTAAGGAACCTGAAATATTTCAGCTTTTTCCTGTCTGTATATAACCATCTTGGAATGATCCGAATAAACCTATTTTGCCATGAGCTTAAAACCTTTTTATTTATCTCTTTGCTTATTCAGTGCATCCCAGTTCTCATTGCTATCCAGAATAATGTAGATAACTCTCTGTTCTGAATGCAGGATAATTAGTGAAATCGGGATGTACTCAGAGACGAACACATTCACTATGAAGCCATGATTTCAAAAGTAGTGCAAAATTTTCTGTTTATTTTTTATTCTCTGATAAAAACCACATTAGAACACTGTCCAGATATACCTCGTCCTGTATGATACACTACTACCGGGAACTTGACAAAGATTCTTGGCTCCAAAGTAAAGTCCAGCTGAACACAAAAGAAACTTTTTAACAACTACCTTGTCACCAAGCTTTCAATAATATGCCTATATGTTTAAGAATAAGCACATAGGCATACTATTGAAAGCTTGATGACAAAGAATTTATCCATGACTATTGTGGAAAGGATGAGACATGCCTCTTCTGCAGAACTTGTTTGTGTATTCCAGAATGACAACTCCATCCTTTGGTATTTTGTAGAAGTTAATCTCATGAAATAGTATTTGCTGGATTTTCTGGATTTGGGAATAAAAATAATGCTGTTCTCAGGAAGATAAAGGCATAATTTAAGAAGCTTGAACTTGGAAGATTATCTCCCAGACTTTGACATATTAAGTTGGTCTTTATCAAATTCTCTTGACCCAAGATGACAGAACAGGGGTGTCAAACTGTGGGCCCGCAAGTCAGATCGTCTTCCACAGGCCACGCCCACCCCAGCTCTGCAAATGGAAAAACATTGTGATATGTCAGGTGACGCGGCGAGTTTAACACCCATGTGATAAAGGATAGATCAATCAATAAACAGATAACATATATAAATCGATCTGATAGATAGATAATAGATAGGTGATAGGTGATAGATGATAGATAGAGATAGAGATAGAGATAGAGATAGAGATAGAGATAGAGATAGAGATAGAGGTAGAGGTAGAGGTAGAGGTAGAGGTAGAGGTAGAGGTAGAGATAGAGATATAAATGATATGGATATGGAAATAGATATAGTGAGAGAAAGAGGGAGAGACAAAGACAGAGACAGAAAGACAGAGGGAGACAGAGAAAAAGAGATAGAGACAGAGAGAGTCAGAGAGAGACAGAGAAAAAGAGAGACAGAGAGAAATTATACTTATAGACAGATATTTCACCTTCCCTACATGTTTCATGCTAAGGAAAAGCAGTTGGCATTGATACATATTATCCCAAAAATTCAATGAAGTAGAAAAAAAGTCAGCCAAGAAAAGTGATCCTTCCTTAAGTAACCAAAGGGAAAACTCAATTACAAAATCCCTTCTCTAAAAATTGGTGAGCAAGAAAAGTACAGAGTGAGAGTACAGAAGTGAAAGTCACTGGAGAAATGGGGCTCAGGAAGATTGTAAAGAGTTGAACAAAATAGAGGCATTACTGAAAGTTTAATGGCTATTTTCCAGGGACTAAAAATACGGGGCTCGCAGAATCTGCATGCAGTTTGCAGGTTGCCCATCCCTGCTTGAGGATAGCAGATAGTGGCCTAAGCTTTATGAAGAAGAAAAGAATATTTCAGAAAATCGATGAAACTTCAATAATTATAACAATGGGTTTTATGGAGAGTTACCAGCCTATAAGCTATTTATCCCTCCACAAAGTAGCAGTTCACTTAAGGCCCGGTCCCACTGCACTTACGGAGGCAAAGAGGATGTAAAACGTTAAAAAAAGCTTGCCATCCGTTGGAAAATGCTATGCATCCATTGTGTACTCACTGCA
>BHFT01038541.1:0-40448 GCA_004320025.1 Laticauda laticaudata
AGGGCCTTTAAACACTAAATGAATATTTAATCATAAAAGGAGGAAAAAGGTATAAAAATCAGGGACTTACCATGTGAAGTTAGCTAGCTAGCCCCAGGAACGCAGCCGCGCTGTCTCTCGCCTTCCTGAAAAATAAAAAGGTCCAGCTTTCAAGCAGTTGTCCATATCCTTGCGCCAGATCTCTCCCAGAGAGAAAATTCCAATCCTCAGAAGAAAGGCACTTTGACAGCCTTTCAACAATACTCATTCATTTATTAGTATCTGTTACAATAGTCTTCTGACCTGAAATAAGTTGTTCTATTGGAGAATTCTCAGATTCTCATTTTCTAAGTTTGAAAATTTGGTGAAAATTAAAACAATATCTTTCTGTAAATTAGTACATATTTTCATGTACTTTTTTCTATAATATACAAATTTAATATATTTCCCCCACTAGATACACTTTTTGCAACACGGTTGCTTTGTGCAGATTGCTTTATAATTCATGTTCGGAAATTTCCTATTACATTGTATATTATTTGTTGATTACTTTGTGGAAACCTATTAGATGCTTTTGTACATTAGTGAGTTGCCAAACAACTAAAATACCCATAAAATTCTAAGAAGTATTAATCTGTCAGAGAAAAGTGTTATGATTGTATAAAGAATTGGAAGGTACAAACTGTGTAAATTTGATCCAAATTTATTCCATTTCTTCATTCCATTCCTAATGGATTACTTCATAAACATTAGTAATATTATAATCTATAAGTGACAGAACCTATATATTCCAGTAATAGACCATTGGCATGAATGACTACAGAAAAAATAGGTAGGACAATCAACACATGTCTGATATTTTTTTGTCTCCCTAACTTAGTTTTCTCTGAAAACTAGGAAGACCTACAAGCAGAGGTGGTATTCAGCAGGTTCTGACCAGTTCTGGAGAACCGGTAGCAGAAATTTTGAATAGTTCAGAGAACCAGCAAATACCACCTCTGACTGGAGATTTTACATATCCTTGCCCTGCCATGTCTACCAAGCCATGCCCATAGAACTAGTAGTAAAAAAAAAATTGAATCCCACCACTGCCTACAAGGCATCATAAGGGATGTTAATGTGTGAATGGGATGGAAATGAAGGAAAGATGAAGTTAAATTTGTGAGATCTTGGTACTGCTTTGGGCTTTGTTATTTGCTTGGATTGAAGGTGCTTGGAGCTTAAAACAACATATTAAAACCATAAAAACAAAACACATTAAAAACCTGCTCTCGGTAAAACTTCTGACATGTCGTCACTTAATCCAGTGCTTGGGCAAAAGCCAGGTCTTTGGTGTTTTACAGAAGACTAAATATCCTTCTGTAAATATCCTGCCAAATTTCAGGCAGAAGTATATTCCAAAGTGCAGGGACTACCACAGAAAACTTGTAGTTTCCGTTAGATAGCAATATTTGTGGGAAGGGGCTAGGAGAATGTCCTATCTGACTGTAGGATGAGTAGATGTTCTTAGGAAAATGCAGTCCTGCATTTTGAAATCCACAAATAGCATGACAATGTGCCATATGGCTTTAAAGGTGTCAACCAACACCTTGATTTTCACCCATAAAAAATCTGGAAGCCAGTGCAGAAATAGGGCCACCCATCACTGCATGCTGAATCAATTGATGTTTCTGGCTGGTCTTCAAGGGTAGCTTTATGTAGAACTCATTTCAGTAATTCAAACAGGAAGTGAAAAGGCATGAATGACAATGACCAAGACCTTCCAGTCCAGAAAGGAGCACAATTGTTGCACTAGACAAATTTGTGCAAAGTCCCATCTAGCCATGACTATCATCCTCTTCTCAAACAGGAGCTCTGAGTCAAGAGGAATTGTGGATCAGCAGAGTTAAGGAGAGTACTATCCCATCCAGATTCAAACATAAAATATGATCTTGGCCTGGGAAGTCAAAAACCCATAGCTTCTCCATCTTGTCATACTACAATCAAAGCTGGTTCCTTCCCATGCAGGTCCTTACAGGCTCTAGGCACTTGGCAAACACTGACAAAACATCACCTTTCCAACTAAAAGAAGAGATCTATAATTAGGTATCATCAGCATACTGGTGTTACCAGAACCCTCAGTGATGGATGGTCTCTCCTAGAAATTTCATATAGATGTTAAAAAGGAAAAGGAAAAGTCTCAAATCCTGGATACCCAACTATTCAGGGCCTAAGGGTTCACTCTTTCTTCTCCTACTCTCAATAATTTCTTATCTGCTATCCAACACTGATTTTTTTTATAAAGTAGAGGAAAAGGCTCTGTTTGAATCATAATGAAACAAAAATCACACACACTAAAAGAGTAATGGACCAGAACTTCAGAGAAAGCTGAAAGAAATGGGGAATAATATTTGGACTTTAATAATTTGTCAGGATTGCTGAGAAAATGTTATTGCTCTTTTGAAGTATGTAGTTGGTTTATGTTGTCTAACTCTTCAGAATTAAACAGTTTAAGTATATTGATTTTGCAGGGATGATTAATTAAAAATGGAAGAGGCTGCATTTTTATAATATATGAGTAAGAATTTAATATTTCCTTGAAGGTCTCCAAGTTTACCCTTTTTGGTAGAACCCTCAGAGAGACTGGGGTGGGGGCGGGGGTGGGGAGAGCAATCTGAAATTGGCAGAGNTTGGTAGAACCCTCAGAGAGACTGGGGGTGGGGGCGGGGGTGGGGAGAGCAATCTGAAATTGGCAGAGCTTCCTTTGGGGTATCTGGTACTTATTAACTTATTCTCTTATTGGAGTAGTTCTGCTAAAAAGTGCTTCCTTGGGATTCAAGGAAGAAAATAATTGCTTGGATGGAACAATGATACTCTGGAATTCATAACAAAGGAAGAACCTTTTGGTTAGAAACTTCACATAGTGTGCCTCAACCAGTACAAACCCTTCTGCTCTTACCAGAGTTACTTAAGCCAAATACTTCAGGGCAGTTTGATCTTATAGTAAAAATACTAATGCAAACATTTTGATTCATTACAACAATTAAACTATTAAGTTGCATAGCTTAATCAAGATCTAATGCTTCTCTCACCCCATCCCAATCCAAACATTCAAAATTTGATCACAGAAAATTCCTGAAATATTTCCTGTTGTTCTATTAATTAGTGTTAGCTGGTACTGGATAATCAATAGTATATTGGAAATTTTGTCTTATCATTTGAAATAAAGTGCTGAATGAAAAAAATAATCTTGTGAATGTTTATAAGATTGTAGCTCTAATTTTTAGGAACTTAGGAGCCATGTTTATACATTTGTCTTTGCATGATGACATGTCATATAGAGTCCAATTCAACCATTCAAAAATAGAGATAATTATTGTATTGTATTATAGTTATCTTCTGATGGCATCAGGTTCCATGGTATAATGTAAGATATAGTTTGAAAAGGCATACAGACATTGACAAGAGAAAATCCTTCAATAGGACTGAAAGGAAACATACATTCAAAAAGCAAACAGTATTTGTTATCAATATTTTATTTATTCTGTAAAATTTCTAGCTTAATCTTTCAAATTAATTTCTCAAACCAGTTACTTAATTAATATAATCCTGCACAAAGAGTCTCTATGGCACTATGAAATATTGCCTCAGTCTCATCTGTCCCAGCAATCAAGGCTTCACTTCAGAAACTCTGTTTCACATTTTGCATTGATTAAGTTTGATCCAGTGGAAAAGGATCTGAATACATGTTTTTCTTCCTTTCCTCTTATACCAGAGGTGGGAATGATGTTCCCTCTATGACTTGTGGACTTCAACTTCCAGATTTCCTGAGCCAGCGAGCTGAATGGCTCAGAAATTCTAGGAATTGAAGTCCACAAGTCAGAAAAGGGCCATCGTAAACACGCATCCCCCCCCCCCATCCTATTTCAAAGACAATCAGTTTGGAGCAAACTTGAGTTTCTTTCTTACACTTTTCTGTTTTCTTTCTGTATTTCTGTATTTCTCTATGAACAAGGACTACTGAAGACCAGCTTTCCAAGTCATGAACAGTTCAGTACTATAGTCTAACTGAAGCCACAAAGGCCAACAACTCAGAGAGTTCCCTAGTTTGGGTTCAGATATGTTTTAAAAATTATTGTCCTATACCTCTTCTTTTTCCACTGTTGAAATAAAAATGTGTGGTTTATCATAGATCTCCAATGCATTCAAACATTATTTTTAGAACAAAAATGGAAAAGAAATAGAAGTATAAAGCATAAACAACAAACATTTTCTGTCCTGCCTCAGAACATACAAGTGTATTGCCTAGGATTGTGTTTAGATGATCAATAATAGCTTGTTAAAGATCTCTTGGCCCTAGCATGTTACTGAGACATATAGAAAGCCAATGTGAGATAGCAATGAAAATGCCTCACGTGGTTCAGGAGACTCAATTCAATTTCACTTTTAGTCACTGTGGCTCTCAAGGTCAGTCATTCTTTTATAATACAACTTATAGTCAGGAATGCTGCAAGGAAAAAAATGAGGATGATTTGCATTTATAATGGTGCAAGATCCTGCATGAAGACAAGATCAAAATTTAACACCTAATCAGAGAATCCTAGAATAGGAAATGATCATGTATCAAGAAAATCCAAATTAAAGCATCCCTAGAAGCTCCTAATATGATTGGTGTTCTTGAAAGCATCTACGGCAGCTCTGTTGTCCAATTTGATAGCTGCCAGATATGTTGGACTTCATATCCAGTCATGCTCAACCAGCATATTTATTGGCTGAATAAAATATATAAGTTTCTTAAAACAAAATAAGAATTACATTTTTTCCATATACAAATATTACAAAACAGAGTAACAAATACTTGTATGTTTTTAGATATTGCTTTTCAACCATTTCCAGGAACAGAAAACAGCCTCAGGTTGCAGTTAATTATCATGGTGGAACTATTACTTGCTATAAAAACTTTCATTTAAACTATTATTTAACTGGCCTAACTGCATAATAAATATTACTATATTCCCCTTTTACAATAGTCATGATATTGCTGGTGATATAATAACTTTACCAAAATCTTAAGACAACTGAAAAAATAATCAATTATATTTTGTATGAAATTATCTTTTTTTTAAAAGGAAGACTCTAATCTTTTAGAAAGCTTTTACCAATAAAAGAGAATAATTATAGTTCAGAGTTGAACAGTGGAAAGCACCACGGACTCCATAGAAAGCTCTTACATAGAATCCCCAAGTATACACTGAGTGAGTGATTTTAACAGGGAATTGTTTACTGTGAGAACTTTGGCTCTAAATTATACTTCCATGCTCTGCACAAAAAAACAATGCTGAGTATTGTGTACAATTAAACACTCTGATTGAGTCTGGCATGTTAAAAGGAAAAAAAATTGCCACAAAGGTTCCACAATCATTTAAAGGAGAATGTTAATTTTAATGTGTGATAGTAGCTGCTTAAAAAGAACTGTTCAACTTTCATATGAAAAGATAAATTACCAACTTGGAAAGAATCCTACATTTGTCACATTCTTATAATGAGTACTGCATTTAAGCTGTATTTTTTCTATGTGAAAACTCTTCTAGTTAAATTAACTTTTGTGCACTCACCTACTTATTGCACACACAAATATGCACAGAGACACGCACAATCAAGAAATGAGAAAATGGCCCAGCATTGCATTTTGTTCTGACTAGTAATGTTCATACATCAGTCTCCAGGAATGCAGAAGGAAAGCTAAAATCATGCAGTTCCATTCCAAAGAGATTGGCTGAATGAATAGAAGAGCTCAAGGCACCGTTCATAATTAACCCATTTTGTTTAATCCCAGCTGTAAACTCTGTTGCAAAGAGATGAAAAGAATTCTGTTTTGAATTTGTACCATTTGTCCCAAAATCTCCCTGCAGTTCAATCAGAGCAAATCCATCATCCATTCTGATTCCTGAGAAGGTTTAGTTAACCAGAATTATGGGCTGACTGAAGTCTAGCCAGCATGCAGATTTATAATGATGCAATGATTTCTACCTGATGAGTGTTTATAAGAGGAACTGACTGAGAGCATCTTCATTATCTTATATTTTCGTTTCTTAAGGAAAATGTATCTAGACCAAGCATATCACAACAAACCCAGTAAGTCATAATTCATTTATAAGAGAGTCACAGAGACAATGACTTTCTCAGGCAAAAGATTTCAATGATATTATCCTCAAAATAATGTGTTGGATATGTACCAAAATTTATTCATCAAAGTTAAATTTTGGGTTTCGGATGATCTATTAGGAGAAATGTAGAGAACTATTGTAGTAGCTAGCATTGACTTATTTTGTATATTTCTTTATCTTTCAATGGGCCACATTGCCTGCTCCCTCTACTCCCCCCAGTTTGATCAGTAATATTATACATCCATGTGGAATGGTACCAGATGACTAGGTTGAGTAGAATCAAAGTGCAAAGTGAAGAATTCACTACATGTTCTGTGGCAGATAACTGGTTCTAAAGTGAATAGATTATTTGTGTTGAAATATTGAAGTCCTGTAGATCATCACAAAGCAAATTAATCATACTCTTTTGTTAATTCTGATAAACATGCATGTTAAAAGCATTATCTTTTTTATATTTTATGAGTTCATACAGAGATTAAATAATGCCATTACGTGATATTTACCACTATGCTATCCTTGCAGTCAAAAAACTTCCACAGATGTTGAGCTTCAATTTTTAAGTTTTTTTTTTTTCTTGTAGAACTTGGAAAGATTTACAAAATCTTTCTCTTTCATGGTGTTTTTGAAGAACAACCTTGGGTTTTCTGGCCTCCAGGTCCTGGTATCCTATGGTGGTCCAGAATTCTTCATGGAGAAGAAATATATAATTGCCATGCCAGGGCACCATATAACTGTTCAAAAGGCTTACAGTCTTAATTTACATTTTTATTATTAAAATAAAAGGGAAGGAACTTTTGCTGCAAAACTGAGAGAGTACAACAGTAAAATTCTTACCAGAAAGCACAGACTAGCTCTTTCTGTACCTGAAAGAAATTATGTTTGGTTGTTTTTTCTCAAGGAAACTTAGAAACTCATAAAGAAACTCATTTCTGTTCTATCAGCTATAAACTGAACAGTCATTCAAGCTCCTTTCCTTTAAAATTGTACAAACAGAAGATTTGGGTGAGAGGTAGACTGACTGTCTGGAGTTTTCCCAAGATAAATATATTGAGCTTATTTCATTTAATGTGCATGTTAGCAAGGTAAGCTCTTTAAATGTATATTTTTTTTATTGCATAACACTAGAACTTATCCTAACCATTCTTTTTTATTTATTATCAGAACAGACATAATGTTCAGCAATTATTCAAATGATGCTAGAAGCAGAAATGGCCACTAACTATATAACGAAAGTAGCAGTTACCATGAATTTTGTTCATTAAAGGAAAAATATGAAAAAGTAGTTTTGTTTCAAAGATAAAGAGTAGATATTGAATATTTTTAATAATTTGCTATTGGAGATGTCTTCCCTTTGCTTCAGTAAAGCTCTTAACACCATGGTGGTTATCCATGTTAGCATGCTCTGAAATTTCATTTGGCAGTTTGAGTAGTTAGAAGAAAGACAAATGTTTATCCAGTTAGATTTTGGAAGCATAGAAGAACTTGAAAGTACTGGAATGGGCCTTGGGGTGACAGTATAGTGACAACAAGGCCATTTTTAGAAGTTGAGACACTAAGCTACCTTGCAAAACATTTTCAAAGGGATGTTATTCATGAACCCTTATCAAAGTGAAACACCCCTTTGAAGTCTTACAGAGTACTATTTCAAACTATGCTTTAAATTGTTTCAATAAAAAAGTTATATTCTTAAGAATTATGTTTGGTGGCACATTTCACATCCCCCTGCTATCTTTTCACTAATGTTGGTTTTATAAAGGATACTAACCCATAGGATACTAATCATCTGACATTTACTATAACAAGTGAACATTGTAATGTAAGAATGTCTACATTAAAACTAAAACTGCAAATAATAAAAACACAAGCAATATTACAGTTAAATTCAGTTAATTTGTCAGATAACATGAACTAATGTGGTCCTATTGAAATCAGTGAAGCAATTTAGGTGGATTCACTATTTCATAGCATTTTCCATCATTAACAAAATGACTCATTTGCTGCTGGCAGAATATTGATGAATAAGCAGTACTTCATAATGGGTTTCACTGTGAAAGCATTTCACAATATCATTTATACAAGTAAATATGAAGAAATGATCCAACAAAACTGAAGAATGGGCTGTTTAAGAAAAGCCCTGCATTCAGTTATTATAACATTCACAAGCATTCACAATGGAGACCTTTTTCCTTTTTATTCAGATTTCAAACATATTTAGGGAAATTTCTTGAGGCAATTGTGTTCATTCTATCATTACCTCTTTCTTTTGAATTGATGTGAAATGTTTGCCATAATGAACAAAAATGTCTGTAATGGCATAGATGAACTGAGAATGATGATGGGATAAAATGATATTGGTACAGAAGAATACCCCCAACAAAAAGAAACAACGAAATAGTAATGGAAAAAACAATCTCTTTTCAATCACTTTTAGAAGGCCATCAACTCCAAGTCCAGTTGTGGACTTTGGAGTGAAATAAAATGTGAAAAAACAATTTTATAAACTTGTCTTGTAACATGAAAATGTACTGATAATCTTACAGTACACAGTTAGCAGTTATTATGATATTCATTTAAGTTATAAGAGCCAGATTTGTTCAATAAATTTTTGTTTATTATGACTTGATGTCTGCATGTATGTACATGTGCTAAGTTTGAAGAGCTACAGTCACATGAAAAAGAAGTACATTGTCTTTAAATTCTATGGTTTTATGTATCAGGACAAAAAAACCCCATTTGGTCTTCAGGATCTTTTCAAAGTAGGTGCAGTACAAAATTCAACCTCAGATGAACAAGAACACATGACATAATACACCATGTCACCATTTATTTTACAAAAAGAAAGCCAGAATGGATAAGCCATGTGTGAAAAACTAAGTACAAACTGCTTCCATGGGCAGGAAGAGGCTAAGTAGCAGCCAAGTGCTTCTAATCAAATGTCCTTGATGAATTGATCATCAGAATTGTGACTACCTCTATAAAAGTCAACATTTTAGGAATTTTTTGGTTTCCAGTGTTGAGGTGTGTGTTACCGCAATGTCAAAGAGTAAAGACTCCAGCAATCATTGTCAAGAAACAATTGATGCTTCCCCAACAATCTGGAAAGGGTTATAAGATCATTTCCAAACAATTTGAAGTCCATCATTCTACAATGAGGAAGATTCACAGGTGCAAAACATTCAAGACAGTTGCCAATCTTCCCAGGAGTAGATGCCCAAGCAAATTAACCAAGGCCAAACTGCAATGCTCAGAAAAATTACAAAAAAAATCAAAGAATTACATCTTAGACTCTACAGGTCTCAGTTAGCATGACAAATGTTAAAGTTCATGACAGTAGAATTAGAAAAAGATGAAATAAGTATGATTTCTTTGGTTTTATGTATCAGCACATTCCTTTTATGTATCAGGAAAGGTTTCCAGGGGGCGGGAGGCAACCCTCTTTTTTTCTGAACAGAACATGGCAGCAGGATTTAGTTTGCAAAGTTACATCTGAAAATTATGACTTCAGGAACACTGTCCTTTGAAGATGTTTAGCCATAACTCACAGTGCCAAAATCAAACACAGTATAATAAACAAATTTGGCCTTGTTTTATAACTATAGGTTCTGAACATCTTGCAGTCAATGAGTCATCCATGAATTCCTCTGTATGTCATAAATATTCAGGTGATTTTTACTATATCCTGATAAATAAAACCATTAAATTCAAACAGGATATACTTTTTTCATATGATTGCATAAATAAATGCTTCACTCCAACAAATATTAAAATCAGGGTACATAGAATAATCCTTTCCAACAGTTCCAATAGCTTTTGTATAAATGCTATTTATATGCATGATGCTGCCTTGGTCATTGTAAGTCTTGGCTGCAGCTCTCAAGTGACACAAATGCCTTCTCAAACAAAACAAGTCTCTTTACATTGTGTACTTCTATATTCTTCACAAACAACATTTCCTTTTTAAAGTAAATCAAAGCCACCTTGTATAGGCTTCACACACACACACACACACACTCTCCTCCCCATAGAATAGAGACAAAGTGTAAGGAGGGGACCAAAGATACATCATTTATGAAACATTCATCCTGTCATTCTTATCTGAATCTCTTAATGTGCATTAGATAAGGAAAATCTTTACTAATAGCAGTAATTATAATAAAACACATTTCTCATTAGTTCTTTGTGAGAGTGAAATTCCCTTTTCCACCTCAGTAAACTAACATGACCAAATTTCCCAATAAATTGTAAATTAGCAAATCCAGTCTATTTTATCTCATTAAGTTATTTTTCAAAAAGTATATAATGCATGTGAAGGTCAGTTAACCTTCAAAAGCAGGATTGCAAATATTTAATAGCTGAATGAGAGATTACCAGAAATCCAGACTAGACTGGGAAATTGATAAAAATTTATGGGACTTTTTTTTCTGCTGCTATCTGACAGGAATGTAGATCACCAGCATCTGAATTAGACTTTTATGGGAATCATTTATGTATTAAGAAAAGGTATCCCATCAGCAGGAGACGATCTTGGACATTATTTTGTTTACTATCCATCTCTCAAAAGAGATACTGGATCCATATAGAATGAATCCCTAGACAATCTTTATTTACTGAAGTTTGTTAAATATGATCCTAACTAATTAGGGATGTAGTAGTTTCATGTTAATACAAGTTAATGGAATTAGTGAAATTATTCAGTGACAATTTTCTGTTGGGACAATCTTGTGCATGTTCAAAATACGTTCCCCTCATTATTGAAATGCAACAGATCTTTGCAACATAGGAAAGAACTGGAATTCTATAATGGCATTGCCCTAACTCTTCTTCAGGGTATCTTCTGAGTTGACTTCACTTTCTAAATTTACAAATGAATCTGTAAAGTTTGTCTACATAGTTTTTTTTTGGGGGGGGGGGNTAGTTTTTTTTTTTTGGGGGGGGGAGGAGGAATTTTCTTCAATTAGTTTTCTAACATCTTTGAAGGTACCCACTTGACTTGAATTTGGGACTTGTATAATATATCTGCTATTTATTCATGACAATGAAATTATAAAGATGTATCCTTATGAGATACATTACAGAGCAAAACAAGACAACAACTGCATAAAATCAAGTGTCTCCAAAAAACTAGATATACTGCATAGCTGGAAACTGTCTACTGCAATTTTCACCTAGACTTCACAAAGGAGCATTCATCTACTGAATGACAAAAGCTCTCAGTCTGCATAAGAGGCACTTTCAAGTCCGATAAATATTCTATTAAATTAAATTATTATATGTGGAATGAAAAAAATAGTCTCTGTGAAGTAAATATAGCATGATCTGGCTGGACAAATTAAGTTAAATAACTAACTGCGAACAATAATATATTGCCATGTTTCTCACAGTTGTATTTTTCAAGGAGGCTTTCTAACCAGAAAGTCTTCTGAGGGAGGCTCAGCGAGTTGCCAAAATGGTACAATATCTTCTTTTGATTGCTTCAGCATTAGAGATTTATCTAAGTTCTACAATGCTACTATTATGCCTTTGTTCTCCATTTTGAAATGTTCACTTTATTCACTTAGCAAAAGGTAATCTTTGATTCCTGAAGAGTGCTATCACTGAAGAGAGATGTGCTAAGAGATGGTTAAGCTGTCATCCTATAAAATGGATTGGTTTTCTGTTCCCTTGGGCCAAAACTTGATGAAGTACAGTGGGGATGATGATGATGCAAGCCAAATTGCAGGAAGACAAGAATTGAGTAGGTGGGACACTGATGTATAGCTATACATGTGGGAGAGGATGGCAATGTTCATTTCTTCTCTTTTTTTCAGGAGTTTGGGGTTTCACAAGAATATTACATTTTATAGATTTCTTGAATGTCAAACAGAAAAAAATCTCATCACTAATTTTTGCCAATTTTGGTGGCATATTTTGGATATATGATATGAAAAAACATTAATACTCTGTACAAAGGGGATAAAGGGTACATGTTGTCCGCTCCTGGTGTAAGCTATACTTGTATAGACTCAAACAGGTTTAAAATAAGGGCAATGATCTCATACTTTCATTTAACATTACAAAATATATACTTCTTTTAGTTAATTATTTATAACTTGCCATCTCTTGGCATATTACAATCCATCAAATTATATTAGGAGTGATGATGAGTAATAACCATATAGCAAATATTTATATTCTAAAGCAGATTAAGTAAAGATATCAATTAACCCCATAATTGTATTCCTAGTCTTTATTCAAATTTTGTTTTATAAATGAAACCTGAAACAAAAAAGTGCAATGTAAAAATGTTTGGGATTCTCTCAGTTTTTTCCAAATTTTAATTCAGTTCATTTCTATACCACTCTTGTTAATTTAAAAAAAAGATATTTGCATTCATTTTTACAGTAATTTTTCTTACTATAATTTTTTATTTTGTATATTATTTTCCGAAGATTTTCTGCAGTTAATATTTCCAAAATGAACTACATGCATTATTTATGCATTGTTTTTTTCATATATGCCTCTTTCAGCAGATATTTTTATAATAGACATACATGGTAAGCCAATTGCAACTCTTTATGGAGAATAAGGCCCTGATTCATGGCTTTCACACATTCCAATTATGTTATTTGATTTCACCCTTTAAGATGCTGCTTTGAAAGTTTGTCAGATGATGATGTTAATGCAAAATACAGCAGCCAGTGCATTGGCACTGCTATACACACAATAGTATCAATGCTGCAATCATTAGTTAACACAACCTTTTGGCCACAATTAGAATTATTGTGATTGAGCTTAAAGTCTAATTTGGTTTGGCATCCAGGTATCTGCAGAACTATCTGGATTTTACTTTATTTTACTATATTTTATTTTATTCCTGCCTTTATTATTTTTATAAATAACTTCAGATAATGAATGCACCTTATACTAATTTATCCTTCTATTTTGTCCATGACACGTGAGAGGAATTGGGCTGAAAAACATGCCTAGCTTGAAGTCAAATAGCTAGCTCCATTCTCTTCTGCAAGGCAACAAAAGAAGACCCAGTCAATTAGCTGGGACTCGGGAGGCAGAGAAGGAGGAGCCAGTCAGAGGTGGTATTTACTGGGTCTCCAAACTACACAAAATTTCCACTACCACTTCTTCAGAACTTATCAGAACCTGCTGAATACCACCTCTCTTTGGCTAGCTTTAATGCCAAAGGGAGGGACTAGAACTTACAATTTCCTGCTTTTGTGGTCCCTTAAATACTAAAGGAGATTTGTTGGCGATTTTGGGGGCCAGTTCTCTGGAACAGCTTCCCATCTGACATAAAAATTTCACTGCTGAATTTTAGGAAAGCTGCCAAAACAAAGCTTTTTCGGAAAAGGGTCAGAGGAGGATAAGCTCCTTAAGCCCATGTCACACTGCCCAATGGATGCAAAAAGGACACAGCGGACGAGCAAAATGTTCCATCCGTTGTTATATCCGTTGTTTTCCCTTCAAAAGGGGCAAAAATTTGCATAACCGGAGTGGATAACACAGACACGGGGAGGACGCAGGGAGGATGCAAAGCGGATGCGGAAACAGAAGCCCAGCGGATGGAAGCAGATGGGAGCAGATGGCGCAACTGCAGGGCTTCCGGGGGCCTCAGCAAAGTGGACGCGGACGGATACAGCGGATGCACAGCGGATGAAGCGGATGCAGAGCGGAAGCCTAGCAGATGCAGAGCGGAAGCCTAACGGATGCCTGGCGTTAATTGTGCATGCAGGGGGGATGCATTGCATCAGCCCCGCGGATATAACGGAAGCAGCTCGGAAAGCCAGGTCACCATTCAGAGGAAAGACCTGCTCCAGACACATTGACTGCCTTGCCTGTCCTGCCTGCATGTCCTGCTGCCAGCCTTGCTGCAGCCTTGCTACACCTCGCTGCGCAGCCTTGCTACCAGCCTCGCTGCCAGCCTTGCTGCCAGCCTGCCTGCAAGCCTTGCTCCCAGCCTGCCTGCAAGCCTTCATGCCAGCCAGTCTGCCTGCCAACCTTCCTGCCCAGCCTTGGTGCCTGCCTCCCTGCAAGCCTTGGTGCATGACTGCCTGCCAGCCTGCTGCCAGCCTTGGTGACTGCCTGCTGCCAGCCTTCTGCCAGGCTTTCTGTCCTGCCTGCCTGCCAGCCTTGGTGCCTGCCTGCCTGCCAGCCTTCCTGCCAGCCTTCCTCAGCCTTGGTTCCTGCCAGCCTCCTGCCAGCCAGCAACCCCACAACCATGCGGAAGTACAGCAAGCCTCAGCCATCTGCTGCCAGCCCTGGCAAGAGGGACAGGGCTACCATCCCGCCCCTGGCCCTCACTCTGGTTCTCCTGGGGCTTCTGCAGCACGGTCTCGCTCTTCTGGGCTGGCACTTCTGCTGCTTCTGCTTCTGGAGGAGGCTGATGACAAGCACTCAGCAGCAGCCACCTCCACAGCACCTGCACCCTTCACCCCTGGGACTGAGCGACCAAGAGGAGTACCAGAGACTCATTTTTGTCTTATACCTTGTTGTTAATAAAGTCGATTTATGATTCACACACTTGCTTCATTTCTTTTTTTTAATAAGTCTTGGTAGAAACTTTTAGAAATGGTTTAAGCCTTTGCATGCTTGTGGGAAGGGTTGCAGTGGGATGGGCAGGGATACCTTTGGATGGGTAATAGCTGCGGGATAGA
The DNA here is from genome assembly GCA_004320025.1 of Laticauda laticaudata. Taxonomy (NCBI): domain Eukaryota; kingdom Metazoa; phylum Chordata; class Lepidosauria; order Squamata; family Elapidae; genus Laticauda; species Laticauda laticaudata. The sequence continues at coordinate 14,774 of BHFT01038541.1, forward strand.
TAAACCTCCAGTGCAAGCATAGTGGGACTGTATGGTCCACCCCCAGCTGCCACACCTTTGACCCTTTATTATCAATAATAATGTAATAATCATCCACACATGTGAACACACAAAAACTCTTTATTAAACGCCCTGTTCATTGTAGGCCCACCCAACATACATGGCCCAATCTCATCTCGTGTGATGAGACGCTGAAGGAAGCATCCATTAAGCATCAACCATCCGTCTTGCCACTCCACTGCTCCAGCTGGGGAGTTGCACAGTGTTTCAGGAGGTTGCGCTGCTTCTTCGCTTCATGTGAAGCTCTGTTGGGGCATTTCACATCCTCAGTGTCGATCAGGTTTCGCCCTTGCCTCCATTCCCCAGGCTCCATGTCCCCATTGCCTTGTTGGAGGTCCACGAGCCTGTTCTGCAAGACTGGGTAGCGGATGCGCATGAGATTTTGCAGGATGCAGCAAGCTTCCATAATCCTCCTCACGGTCTTGTGGGCAATGCTGCATGGTGGTGAGAAGTACCTGGAACCTGTTGGCCAGGATGCCAAAGGCGTTGTCCACCACCCGCCTTGCCCTGGACAGCCTGTAGTTGAAGATCCTCTCTTCACGGATGAGGAGTCTGGAAGTGTAGGGCTCATGAGGTAGATTGTAGGGAGAAGGCGTCATCCCCCACGATGAAGTAGAGCACATCTTGTGTGTCATTGGCAGGGGTTCTGGATCTGGAAGCCCAGGATGAGGTTGTCTTCCAGCTCCTCCTTGAGGTGACTGGGGTTGTATACCTGGGCATGTGAAATGAGCCGTTGCCCCTGAAGCATCGATGTACATGAACTTGTAGTCAGCATCGACCATGGCGAAGAGGATGATGCTGAAGAAGCCCTTGAGTTGAAATAAGTGGAGCCTGAGTTGGTTGGAGATTTGCAGGCCACGTGCTTGCCATCTATGGCTCCAACGGTGTGTGGTAAGTTCCACTTCTGATACCATTGCTCTGCAACTTTCTTCAGCCTTCTTCAGTGGAGGGGTACTGGAGGAGCTCCTCCTTGTATTCTTCGATGATGACCTGCACCACTTCTCTGACCACAATGCTGATGGTGTTGGATGGCACCCTCTAGCCGTACTGCATGCTCCTGTAGGAGGTCCCTGAGCCAGGTGGCACAGAGTGAGTGCCACCTTGAACCCAGGTTCCAGGCTGGGCCCGGAAGTTGGTGTTCTGCTTGGTCAACCTGGGTTCAGGGCGCTGCACAACTTCGTCAAACATGGCTGGAGGCATCCTCATGAAGTTCTGGAACGCCCGAGTGTCTTCGCTCCTGAGCTCCACCATCAGCTTGGTGTACAGTCTGTCCTCTGCTCTTCTGGCGAACCATCTTCGGATCCAGACTCTTTTTGGGTGGCTCCTTTTCTTCTTGCAGTAGAGTTCACAAAGCCTGCAGATGGCTTCGCACTGTTGCAGAACGATGGTGGCTGCCGAAAGGAGTTTGTTGCAATCCACGGTGGACATGACTGTATGCTGTGGAAGAGGAAGAGCCAGATGAAGGCTGCAGAGGTCTGCACCACTGGGCTGCTGTTCTGAAAGTGATGCAGGTGAGTTGCTCCCCCTTTTTATAGGCAGAGTAGGTGTCCCTTTGCATCCTCTAGGCATCCTCTAGGCATCCTGCAGATATCCGAGATAGGTCCCCTCTGTGAACGTATTTTTCGTTTTAAACGCTTTGTTCTGTTCTGCATCCACTAGGCATCCGTTCTGCATCCGTTCTGCATCTGTTCTGCATCTGTTCCGCTTCCTCCCTGCATGCCGGGAGGATGGAGTTCGCGGATGCGTAGCGGACGCCTAGCGGATACAGCGGATGCATAACGGATGCATAACGGATGCGTAGCGGATGCGTAGCGGATGCAGAACGGACGAACTGGATACATTTTCTGCGCAAAAGTTTTAGGCAGCCCAAAACTTTCGGAGCAGAATGAAAGTCAATAGACGGATGCTGGACGGATAGAGAGGAAGCAAAACGGAGGCAGTGAGTACATCGCGTTTTCGAACGGATGGCAAGGTTTTTTGTCCATTTTACATCCTCTTTGCATCCGTTGGTTCAGTGTGACATGGGCTTTAACTGAGTTGCATCATCATCATCATCATCATCATCATCATCATCATCATCAATCATCATCATCATTTTAGCTTATAAATTATCAGTTTAAAGAATAAAAAGTAACAAAGTTACAAAAAATAAAATGAAAAAAAAACAAGTAAAAATATTGTTAAGGACAATTTGGTGACATATTCTTCCCTTGCCATCTTTCCCCTCAATCGCTAACTGCTTAAATATTTATGCTATATGTTTAATATTTAATATCAAACATTGGACTTTTTTTGCTTATATCTTTTTAAGTATTTTATCTGTTGTTTTTAATTGGTCCCATGACACTGTTCCAAATATCTGAATCTAACTTCCTGTGTGATATGTAGTGTATTAAGGAAACAGTCATGTTTAAATTTGATTAAATTTATGTATATTGTTCGTGCTGTCATATTTACCCTTTTTTGTGTCCCAATCATGCATCATCAGTTGATTTTCATTTTCATTGTTTTGTCTATTGCCAAAATTTAGACTATATTTGTAACTTGCTGTTTGGACTTTTTGGCTAGAATAAATTGAAAATGAATTAATTTAAATACATAGGTTATTTTTATTTTTTTATGATATTTTTGATATATTCCCTTCCAATACTTTTTGGATTTTAATGCATAATCACCATATGGGATAAAATGATCCTTCCTTATTGAGGTATTCCAACTTTTCTTCTTATTATTATTTGTTCATCTTGGTGAACATTGATCAATTTACCATCTATGAAACATTTTATAACAATTTCCCCTCAGATTATAGGATGGAGTGATTTTTTTAACCTATAACTTTTCCTTTGTTCTGAGATTACTTTGAAATTTTGCATCCTCTTTTTCATGCATTTGTTTCATTTCCATATTACATTTTATTAGCAATTTGTAAATTTGTTTCAGTGAATTATAATGGTTCTGTATAAGCAGTTTAATTTCTGTCATCTTTTTCAAGGTCCTGCCTTCTCTCTTAAGGTCACTTTTCATTGTTTACGCAATTTGTAAATACACTAATCATGGTAAATTCATACTTTCATTGGCAATTCTTGCTGTGACTCTAGCAGGTGTGGGATTCAAATTTCTTAACAACTGGTTCTGTGGGTGTGGCCTAATTTGTGGGTGTGGCTTGGTGGTCATGTGACTGGCTAGGCTTGCTGGCTGGGCATAGCTTGGTGGTCATGTGACTGGGTGGGCATGGCTTATATGTAAATATTATTACTCACAACACACCNCTCTATCTGCGATCAGCTACTTGAGTCTGCACTGAAAAGCTTCATTCCTAAGGATGGTTCGGATTTGCTTTTAGATTATCTAGAAAGCAAGAAATCCAGGGATTTCCTGCTTTCTAGATAATCTAAATCTCTTGGTAGAGCAGAACAGTTAATGGTCATGGAATAAAAAGGAATAATAGCAATTTACCAAACCAGGCCTGTTGGATGGCTCTCATGCCATGGAAGGAGTGAATAGGCCGGGAGGGGCGGGGCTAGCCAGTGGAGCGATTTGCCGGTTCTCCGAACTGGGAACAATGGTAGGTGTAGCATTCGCCAGAAATCATCAGCTGTGCTACCTGGACAGCTGACAAGTGCTGTGCTCGGGTGTGTAGCGTTTGAAAATTCTCTTGTTTCCTGCTTTTTCATCCTCAGTTGAGGAAAAACAGGGAATAAAGGACAGCCTAGAGCCCAGGCAGGTGGGGAGACCAAACACCGAACCGGTTCGGTGTCAACTGCTCTTCACAGCTACAGGTTCTATAGAACCAGGCCAAACTGATAGCATTCCTCCGCTGGACACTAGTCATTTTTCTGAGTCTGCTTGTAGGATATGAGTAAATGTTATTCAATAGTTCTTACTGTAGTTGCTCTTCAAATAAAAAGTATTTGATGGTGATGCTGTTGGTGAAATTACTAGATACAGTCTTCGGAGATTCCAAAATTTCCAAGGCTTTAAATTATAAACTTTATAAACTTCTTACACCAAGTCCTTTCATATTATATTCTTCTTGGGGAATTTTTGTACCATAAATATCTATGAAGTCCATTAGCCAAATAATTATACATTGGCCAAATTATTCTATATTTGGTGTTTTGCTGTTCAGATATTGTATCCTTTTGTTATCCACTACAGATAACTTGCTTGATAATATGACATTATCAAATGCAAATCATACATCTTTTGATTCTTGAAAAATTTTGAATCTTACTCCTATCATTCAACCCCATCCCTTATGTATGTATTAATTGTTCTTTGTTGATCATCTAAGATTTGTTTGAAGCTAAGATTGGTGGCACTTGAAATAAGAAATTTATTCGATCAAGGTGAAAGAGTGGTGCGGTGGCCTAGAGGTGACGCTCTCACCTCACAATCAGAAGATTGATCTGATCCTAGATAGTGGTAGATATTTTCCCCTCTGGGTGCAGTAATTGCTGCTGCAATCTTTGCAGAGGCATCAGGAAAGGCATCAGGCCAGTAAATATCCAAGTTCCCTTTAGTTGACCTGACTCCACCTTGATGCAAAGGATCACAGGGCCATTAAAAGAAAAAAAAAATGTTCCAGGTGAAAATAAATCCTTTTTAGCAATGCTGCTTTGCTGCATCAGGTATTCCATCATATTTCATCATAAATTTGAAATACTTCTATACACTCTGAGTAAGTTTTATGCTATTATACAGTATACTAATTGTACATCATTTTGTAAAAATTATTTTTAAGTTCATAACAAAATATAAATTTCAGTACTTTCAGCCACATATTTTTCCATTGTTCCATTTAAATATTATAACCAATATATTTAGCCCACTTTATCATACATTCTTTACACTGTTGTTCTGTTTCAAATTTCAGTAAAAATGTACATATTTTGGTAGTTACATGTTCATATTTTGTACACAATGTCATTTCATATGAAAGAAAGACGTATTACAGAATACCATAAATACCATAAAAATTGATTCAGCTGATTTCAAAATATTAAATTATAGTTTCAATAGACACCTGTCCATGTATAACACCTATGACAATTGCCTGTATTACCCTATCAAAAAACAAAAATAGAACTTCTTTCAAATTATTTCACCAGATATTCAGCAGGAAATGGTTGGTTATAATCTTAGTAACCAGAATTAGGTGATAATTGAGAATCATTCAAAGCACAGTTTTAAAATCAGACTGTATTATTTTAAAATTATGGCCAGCAAATTACTTTACTTTACTTCGAAAAAGAGCTCATTGTGTTAATTTGTTAGCTAATTTGTTTAATTATCTACATTTTTAATCAGATTTTCTTTGTTCAACCAATGAGCTTTCAAACAGCAAAAATGGGGAAATGGAAGTTGGAAATGCTCTAACATCTTCTTTTTTGAGAAAATGAAATAAGCTTTTAGCTAGAGGTAAAATATTGTTTTCCATCCCTGATGAAATTCTATATAGCAAGAAAAGCTAAAAGCAAATGCAACAGAAAGTTCAAGTTGAAATAATATGAATAATAAACAGAACCTGTTTTTTCAACTAAATTGATGATTCTTGGATTTGTTTCTTTCTCTGAAATCAAATTCTCATTTTAGTCCTCAGTCCTCATTTTAGTCAACTCAGAAGGATGGAAGGCTGAATCAACCTTGATCCTGGTGAGATTTGCACTGCCAAATTGCAAGCAGCTGGCAGGCAGCAGAAGTAGCCTGCAGTACTGCACTCTAACCACATGAGACTAACAAATTAGAATTGACAATAAAGATATCGCAGGGGTGGGTAGCTTCTGCATTTCATAATCAACTATCAATAGTAAGGAATTAGCAGTCAAGAAATATTGTACAGACTAGTACTTGGAGACTAGCCATGATGGCCTTGGAAAAGATACTCAAATGCCGGGATGTATTTAATCTATAAAAAAAGAATCATACAAGTAGTGGCATTCTGTTTGTCATTCTCTGGAAGAGAAAATTGGAATTTAAATACACAGAATAGGAATAATATTGATGTCTTTGAACTTTGGTGTTGAAGAATACTTCTGAGAATACCATGGAAACGCAACAAATTAAACTGATAGTTCAGTGAACAAATCAACACAGAACTCTCACTTATGGCAAAAATGACCAGATTCAAATTATTTTACTTTAGATATATTAAGCAAATACCCAGCTTTCTAATGCTGGGAAAAATGAAAAGAAAGAAAAGAAAAGAAAAGGATCATTCTCAATAAAACAGATGATAGATGCAGTTACGGAGGAAATGAATGCACTTTTGGAAGAATAGACTAGGAATAGATTACAATGGAGAAAATCTATGTGTTCACTAGGAGCTGAAAATGACTTCTCGGCATAAAATCAAATCAATCATGTGACACATAAAAACATCACATCTTTCTGGTATTTGTCATGTACTATTTTAATCAGACACTCTGTGCAATTTTTGCATTTTAAATAGCTACTTTTGTGCTCAGAAGAGCTCAGATTTTGTGTAACCATAGATACAGTTGAAAAACGTTTGAATCATGGGCAACCATAGGTAACTTTCCACCAGAGTGATATTCAGCAGGTTCTGACCAGTTCTAGAGAACCGGTATAGGAAATTTTGAGTAGTTCAGAGAATCGGCAAATACCACCTCTGACTGGAGATTTTACATTATCCTTCCCCTACCATGCCCACCAAGCTACACCCACAGAACTGGTAATAATAATAAAAAAAAACTCCCAGAATTCACAGCTGACAATCTAGAACAGGGGTCACCAACCTTTTCGATCTCGGGGACCACCAAACTCATAATTTTAAATCCCGAGGACCACTGATATGATTTTTTTAAAAAAAGTTAATATATTTAATATAAAATTTTTATTTTTTATATTAAATATAAATTATACACACACATACACACAAATGCTTATTTAATTGTAACAAAATCGTAAATGCTTAATCATAACTGTGGGCAGAGTGAAGGGAAACCTCATCCTTTGGGGTGGGAAAGAGGGAGGATTTAAGAAACCTGAAGGCTGGGATGATCTGGAGGAGGAGTAACCGGCTCCCCCTCAAACAGAAGAAAAGCAAAGCCATGTCATATCTTCCCCCAAGTCAGAGAAAACCTCTTCCTCCTTTGCCAAGTGTGGCTGCCTGGAGTTCGGGGAGTGAAGGAGGGCTGGGTTGGAATTGTCAATGGGCTCCTAATAACCAGGCAACACCCCCTCCTTCAGCCTCCACATAAGAAGAGGATTCCCAAATCTAAGCTCCAGGTTTCTCCTGTTGCTTCCAAGCAGAAAAGGATCTCTCCCTGTGTGGAGGCTGAAGGGGGGTGGGGGGGTTGAGTCCAGAAAAGCTGGAGCTCTCGCCTGCACAAACAAGCTGTTATTAGGAGCCTGTCTTCCTCAGAGCTCTTTTGGTCTGGTCATTTGGTCTCTCACGTCCACCTCATGCCAAATGAAAGCCAGCTGGGCTTCTCCTTCCCTCCTACCCTTCCTTCCACTCAATCTTACTTTGAGACAGAGGAGAGTGCACTGGAAACTTGTGTTGGCTTTTCCAACACACCTTTCTCCAGCGCTCACTCACAATTCTTCACGTTCCTTCAGGTCTTGCTTGCTTAAGGGGAAGAGCAGTCCTGATATCTCTGCTGCCCCCCAAGGAAAAGAAAGCAAGCAGAAACAGCTCTTGCTGGGTCAAAAGAGCAGAGATAGGAAGGCACAGGCAACAGAAAGCAGCGCTTTTCAAAGGCGGAAGTTTCCGTCCTCTCTTGCCTATGCCTTCTTCGATCTCAGCTCTTTCATCACAGCAAGAGCTATGTTTCTGCTCACTTTTCTGGTGCTTTCCATGGGGGGGGGCAGCAGAGCAGAGGGACAAGGAAACTGATGCTAACACTTCATTTTGGACCTCAGAACTGGATGGTGAGTGCAGACTTGCCCACTCTGCCCCCTCCCACCACCACCAGCCAGTACTTTTCTTGGCCTGGGTTGTTACTTCAGCGCATGGCCATCAAGGAAGAGCCCAGGCTAGGAGAGACAAGCTGGAAGGTGTGGGAGTGCTGCACAAATGCAAGTAGCACAGCGATTCTGCACTTTTCGGTCATCTCCATTGCCACTTCAGCCTGCCTGTGCTGCCAGCCCCCTCTTGCTGCAATAGCACCATTAACTTGTCCTGCCCGATGAGGGCTGCGCTGCTTTTTGCAGGTTTGCACTCGGCCAAAAGGTGGGAGCCAGTAGGTGGGCAGGCTTTGGGGGGTGCTTTGGAGACATTTCTCTGTGGACCACCAAAATTTTCTCATCGTCCACCAGTGGGCCGTGGCCCACCAGTTGGCGACCACTGATCTAGAATTCACTATGTTAGCAAGATATTATTCTAATTAAGTAGCTTCCTTTTCCTTCCATTTCCAATGAAGAAATGCTTACAGTGAGCTACAAAGGCCACTCTAAACATTGTTTGCACATGCCTTTGAGTCAGTGTTAACTTCTAGTGACTGCCTAGACATGTCCCTTGACAAGGTTTTTCTGAAGTGTTTTCTGGGGCTGAGAGACAAAGTAACTGGCTCAAAGTTACCCAGCTGACTTTGATATGGAATCTCAAAAATATTGACTCTGACTGCAGAGAGGAGGGACCAGTCATCAACTAGGATAAAAACTTTCCTCTTCTGTTGATCAAATAAATATTGTAAAATAGATGGCATTTCCTTTCAATCCTCAGAAATCTAGAAAGAACAACTAAGGGGCCATTTCTGCCAAAACACATAGGCATGAAAGTATTTTTTTGCATTATGATGTTGCTATGGATACAATTACAGATATTCAATGAATACAAATTTTCAGAGCAAAGCTTATTTTCCATTTGTTATATCCAAATTTGTATTCACAATAGTGCATTTTTTCTTATTTCTATCAATGTTCATATGCTATTCTTCCCACTTGAATTGTACTTTAATTTAGTCTTTAGTTGACAGTTCTGTGGTTTTCTTTATCATATAGGATTTTCCCATCATATGGAATGGAATGAATGTTCAATTTGAATCAAAATGTTTTTGGCTGATATCCTTAATATTCGACCTGGCTTGGCAAATCCTCATGGATTTGTCAGGAATGTCTCCTCAATAATGATCTTCAAAGAAACCTGACTAATTTTTTCCAAGAATGGGATGAGACTTATTGGAGGATTACTCTTCCATACTAATTATTTTGCTAATATTATGTATCGCTTTCACATAAGAGCTCTCATACCTGCTAGGCAGAAGGATCTGTTTTCCATGTTACTGGAACAAAGAAGTAGTAACACTTTCATGTAAGAGCATCCATGTCCTTGCAGGGAAATAAAGGGAATGTTTGACCAACGTCCTTAACTTTCATACAGATTCAAATCCTTCCTTATTATTACTTCCAATTGCTCTTTAAAGCAATTCAACGTTACAAAATCCTATTAAAACAACAATATATGCAAATATAAAACTGATATATGAAAACATAAATTAACAGTGCCATCCTCTATAGCAGTAAAGTGTATATTCTGCTTAAGTAAAAAGCAATATATTTAAGAGCTTTCTCAAGTATTAGCATGTACCCATAGAACAGAAGGAAATGATGGAGAGGGCAAAATTCAGAGAAAAGAAAAAGCTCATTAGATTTTCTTAGAGTGAGATGAAATCTGGCTTGTACTTTTCTTCCGATTCTTCTTCTATTAAAAGCATGGAAATTCTCCTGTCTGATCTAGTAGGAAAAAAATGGAGAAATACTCCCAAGACATTATGTAATTACAGTGACATTGTACAGAAGAAAGGCTTTTCCCACCAATAGCTTATAATAGGAATTATAATTTAAATGGTTAAAAATATAATCTCTTAACTCCTATTATCATCTCACAATGAATTTGTAAGCTTTTATGTTTGAAAGTTTTAGAAATTTATTCTTCTTCAGAATCATCCCCTAGTTTTCTATGTTCTTGTAAAAGTAGTGAGGCACTTTGACCCTTATTCTCATGGTACAGTTCTGTATGTTCTCATTGCAAATGTAGATCTACAATTTAGTGTAGCTTTTTTCTTCTTACTGGGTTACAATTCTGCAACCCACCATAATCTAACTGTGGTTCATATGAAATGATCATAAACAATACTGATTCTGTCTTAGATAAACATTATTTATTATAATAATTGTGTTCTGAGGACTCATTGGTGTTTTTTGTCGTGATTGTTGTCTATATTTTTGTTGATGCCTCTATTCTTTAAAATATTTACTAATGGCTTAGAAATTAACTAGACATCAGAAATGAATATTGCAGGTTACAAAGATTTTGATACTGTTATGGAATGAAATACCATCTGAAGTGTTAATCAGGCTGCTTAGACATTTGTATCAAATATGGTAATTTAAATGTTTAATTTCCTAGAAGGTTTTTTTCAACTAAAGTTAAGTGAACTCTTTTGACTGTTGACAACTTAAATGTCAACAAATGAATTATGTATAATATATTTATATAAAACACAAATTGCATATTTTGGAGGGGGTTTTGGTTTGATCTATGTAAGATGTATGCTTTTCTTATTATTTACTCTCTGTGTCTCTGTTTTTGTTTTCTTTTTGCATATAGAAAAAAGAAAAAAAGCAAGCTAAATTAAACAAATTTGTAAGACACCACTTTGGAAAATCTCTGATGATTTTTGTTAAGACTGTATCTTGAAACAATTAAAAGACATTTGCCAGAATGATCAAAGGTGACAATAAAATTGCATAAAACCATTGTTCTTATTCTGGTCAAAAATGTGACTATCTCTTGTATTTAATTTCTGACTTCTTTGCTAGATATTCAGGTAGGATAACCTAGAAGTGAAACAGAAAGCTCACTAATTTAAATGATTGCTCAGTTTTTTAATTTGATGAATATCAACAGCAGAAGAGACACTATTCTTCAACAATTTTCTAACTTTTATTTTTTTTATTTTAGAATTAAGAAATGGCAGACAACATTCCTGTTTTTAATGCTCCAGATGCATTCTCTTTCTATATATATAGACAGGAGTCAATAAGGGTCAGTGGTTCAAAACAGGGCAGTTCTGCTGAAACTTACCTCCAATGTCAGTAATGGCATCCCATTGTTTGGAGAAAAAACAATAATTGCTTTGGTTACAATGAGACCTTTGAGTTCGCTTCCCTTGGACAGCGATAATTAATTAAAATTTACTGCTTGTTCCCAATCCTTTCATGCTTTAGTGGGCTTCCTGTGAATGAAAATACTTGGAAATTAATACAGAACACCTGAAGGATAAGGATGGGTAATGATCAATTTCTGAGCATTGAAAGATTTTTGTTATACTCTAATGACAAAAGGACAAAGCCAGAAAACACAATAAAAAAGCTTATAACCAACATTCTAGATTTGGAAACTAATGGGACTAATTTTGATTGCATAATCTCTCCCAGGGCATGGAGAGTATTCAGCCTTATACAACATGGGTACCTGCTGTGCAATTAGGTAAACATTATTTGCTAGGGAAATCAGGAAGGAAAGCAGACAAAGTTCAGTGGAGCTACCTGGAATTAAATGGAGCAGAATGGCACCCTGCCACCTAAGCGATCTTTTAAAGGAATGCAAATAATGCAGAAAGGATGCTCATCTTTCATTCTTAGTCTCTAATTAAGTTTTAATTTTATGAAACACTTGTAGCAAAGCAGACCTTGGAGAGACATTCTAATATTAAAGCTGGTTTTTATTTTTAAAAGAAGCCCTTAAATGATTTTTTATAGTGATAAATCAACTTTGTAACTGGATTCTATCCAGCAGGGATTCCCTTTTCAAATGGGATAAAAAGGAAGGTTATTGTTGGAGACACAGAATAAAATAATAAATATAATGTAATATTCTAAACTAAAACATGTCATCCAGTCAATCACATTTAAATATAATCTGGGAGACATATCAAATTTGGGAGAAACACAGTTAGACTATGGTAATGTATTTTCAACACAAAAGACAAAACAAATATTTGGAGAAGTTAAACTGGAAAATAGCCAAGTTTGATACTGGACTATGACTGTAATATATAATGTAGCCTCATATTGTAAGCTACCTGTGCAAGCATACCAAATTTTAGCAACACAACAATAACACTTATGATTCTTACAATTGCCAAATGCCACACAAATGCTTTCTGCCAAGTTATTGAACAATTTTTTGAGAGAACATAGCAGAATGATGAAAAAAAGATAGTTTGTGAAAACTGTTCTCTTTATGTCTTCAACAGAATGTTAAGGTATTAAGATTTTACAACTGATCAGCAGTGAGTAGCTGCACGATGCTATGAAGCTGATGTAAGCCTGGCTGATGTAACAAGAGTGATTCAGCAGAGTATGGGTATTTCCTTTTAAGGCTGAAAAGTAAAGTTCCCCTTAAAAGGTGTGTATATAAAAGGCATCCATTAGAGAGCATGGTTCTCTTTAGTTGTGGCCAGTATTCAGTGCAGAAGTTCTCCATGTGTTAGGAAGAAGACAGCTTGCTTGTAAAGGTATTTCACCACCAAGTGAATTGTCTGTATATACTCATCGTGTATTAAACCACTGTTAATGTTTAAGTCTCTATGTGCTGTGTGTTGCTCCTGGGTTGTCTCATAAAGGTAGTCATGCTGGAAAATGCTCTGACACAGAAGAATCAAGGGAAGAAGATTTTACAAATGTGCTATAGAATGGACAAACTTCTTCGCTCTATCCCCAGCATGGTCAATATTTCCTGATCAATTGTTAACATTTTTCTTCAGTTTTCTGAAAAACAGACATGTAGGCTTCCATGTACTTAGCACAATTACTGAATATATGCCAAATCATGTGGCACTATATGTTTACAATGGAAGTGTTTTCTCTGCCTTTAAGATCATATCATTTTAGAAGCATGGTCATATCCCAATGTTACAAAGGAGAAAGTTGTGGAATCCTTAAATTCAATTGTTTATATCACATCCAGTGGTGGGATTCAATTTTTTTTTACTACTGGTTCTGTGGGCATGGCTTAATGGGCGTGGCAGGGGAAGGATACTGTAAAATCTCCAGTCAGAAGTGGTATTTGCCGGTTCTTTGAATTAGTCAACATTTTCACTACCAGTTCTCCAAAACTGGTCAGAACCTGCTGAATACCACCTCTGGTAACATCCTTTCATTAAAGTTGCATATGAAGGGAGCTCAGGTGATTGGTGGATCCATGCTAATCCAAAAGAAAACCTATTTAGTAAAAAGCCAGAAGCTAAGGACTCAAAACTCATGTAGTGGTTAAAGATTTAGGGTAAGAATTGGAAACCCAGTTTCAAAACTCCATTTTATTTTAAGCTTATTGAGTAACTTCACTCTTAGCCAAACTTATTCAGAACAGTTTTGTTGTGGTGATGAAATCTTCAAGAGACATATAGAAGAAAGGCAAAATACAAATTCAAAAGTAAGTGATAGTAATAAAGAAGAGAGAAGACAAGGTAAACACCAGATTGTTTGCATAGACAGACCATGAAAATTTAGCTTCTTTTAGCTTTTAGGACCATTATTTACAAGTTAATGACTTCATCCATATATATAATGGCACAAATATAAAGAGATAAGTGAAAACAGTTATATTAGCAGTGTACCTTGATGGAAAGTTTTGGAACTGCTACCCCACCTATATTGCTCTTTTCTACATTGCCTGTTACTAGGACATGAGATTTTATTCAAATTGTGGCAAAAGTAAACATTTTTTTTGTTATAACAAATCTATATCAACAAGTTCAGGTTGTTCACGGCCAAACCAGTCTGACAGGAAATGACAACCAAAACTGTGTTGTTTATGAGCTGATACTAATATAGTTTTCATTCTCTTTCTCCCAGAGAGACAACTATGCTATAGAAGCTTTGACCATAATTATATGGTATTCAAGCACATGTCAATTCATTGTATATTGCTCACATCTTTAGTACAGAGAATTTTGGATATTTTGGATAATTTTGATGATAGTGAGAAAAAGGCTAATATCTCAGACAAAAATGGAAAGACCTTTTCAGTTTGAAGTCGAGTCAATAGCAGGAGGATGAAATGTTTCCTCTCAAAATGTGGATATACCTTGAATGAATCTCAATGAAAACAAAATCCAAATAGAACATTTGAAGGATCACTGAATTGAACTGATTCAGATGCCATCTCAGTCACAGACTAAATGGCCTTAGGCAAGGCACTGTCTTACAGTCACAGCTGCCTTCAATGTGAGGATAAAAATTTGCCAACACTGCCAGGACTCAGATATGTGAAACAATCCAGCTAAACAGATCAATTGTGTTATAATGGGAAACATGTGGCTATCTGGTGAGATTGTTTGGCCTAACAGAGAAACAAGAAAGATCATTTAACTAAAGAACATTTTGAAACTATGCATCTCAGAATAAATATGAACTTCAAAAATAACAGTTGCACCACTCTCAGAAAAAGGCTTTGGATTTCACCAAGGAACAACAAAATGAAAGCAATGTCTACCTGCAATAGGAAATGGCAATGAAGGAGAAAGTGACAATCATTAGAGAAATAGCATTCAGTAGAGGCATAACCTTTAAAACAATAAAACAGTGTTGAAGGAATAGATGAAAACATGAAAAATGGTCACAAAATCCTCAGTGGAAATGTAACGTTCAGTGAGAAATTGCAATGAAGGCGAAAGTGGTGATCCTTGAAGAAACACTGCTCAGTGTTTCTTACACTGAGTTACCTATGTAACTATGTATGTAATGAAGTTAGCACCCATAACTGGACAGAAGCATTCCTGTCAAAACAGACAAAAATAGTCAAAATTGGGAGTGTCCTATCAAATTCTGTACCTGTCAAGGCAGTGTTTTAGGACCAACTCTCTTCATACTCTACATAAATGACCTCTGTGATCATATTTAAGAGCAACTGTGTTCTCTTCGCTGATGATGTAAAGCTATTCAACACACACAGACAATAATGCTGCCCTCCAAAAAACCTTGACTATGTATGCGAATGGTCAAGAAAATGGCAACTTCAAATCTCAATAAATAAATGCTCTATCTTACATATTGGCAGAAAAAAATCAGAAAATAAAATACAAGATAAATAGTCAAGACCTTGTTGAGGATGCAAATGTGTTATGTATGGTACTTGGTAGGCTCCAAGTTCCCTATTCTGATTGTCCGAAAAGGCCGTTCTCCGGATTGGCCATTAGAGAACCAATTCGATTGGCCCACATGATGGCGGGGAACATTTAAAGTGGTGTCATTGACCACAAGCCGCGAGCAAGTCTCTATAAAAAGGGCTGCCGTGGTTTGGGCTCTTGTTCCGTTACCATTGCCTTTACTGAGTTAAATAAAGAGTTGTTGTTGGAACCCAGTCTCGCACAACTTATTTCTGAATGGAACACTGGCAACGAAGGTGGGATCGTCGCAGAAGAGGCGAGACCAAAGCATGCGGCGATCTGCAACTGAGCAAGAGAGATGGCCGGTAACAACGCGCCACCCGCACCATTCAATCCAGATGAGGGAGGATTGGGAGTCGTATATAGATCTCTTTCTTAAGTTTTAGAAAAGGCAATGAGCTATAGGGAAATATCTGACCAAGGAAGAGGGCTGTCTTCTTTACACACCGCAGTCCAGCCGTCTTTAAAATGGCAAAGGCACTAGCCAAACCAAGAGATGTCAAACAGATGAATTTTGGCCCGAGCTGAACAGAATGCTCGCAGCACATGATGCACCTGTGGTCCTCCAACTTGATAAAAGACACGAGTTCTACAAGAGAGACTAAAAGGAAGATGAAACTTGTGAGATTTTGTAGCCACCCCCTGAGACACATCGGAGGAGCCTGTGAGTTCCAGAAACATGGATGTAGACCATGATGGGACCGCGTGGTCCTCGAGGTTAAAGGACACTACACTTCCAGAGTAAGCTGACTGAATAGACAAACATAAAACGTAGCCGAGGGATATTGCAGAAGCACTGCTACCAAGCAGACAAAGAAATTCCACACCAACCCATGCGCCAAGATGAATTTGATCAGAGTCTGCCAAACCCAAGCCAGAGAGAAGAAAGGGAGAGGGAAGCAAGAAACAGCCCCACACAGCTGACCGCCCACTAACGAAGATCTCGAATTCCAGAAGCCGACACTGAATTGCAAAATGAAGATGTCCATAGACTTCAATTCAGACAAGAAATGGTGGGAAAAGAGAAGAAACACTTGGGAGTTTCCAGTGTGCTGGATGCGGAGGCAACCACCCGTGATCTGAAATGCAGTTCCTAGATGCAATTCGTAGGACTTGTAACAAACAGAGGGGCATTATCGAAAGGGTCTGCTGAAACAAAAAGACTTATAGATCCTAAAGACCGCACCTCCCCCCAGACTATGAAGAGAGACAAAGCAGAAGCAGATGGAACCCGAAGCAAAAAGAGAGGCAAACGCCACGCAGACAAGTAACCATTGGAAATACCAAGGCAGCAAATGAAAAAAAAAGTCTTGGATAGAGGGTGGAACATCGAGTGGTGAAGCCCTGTGAGATGGAAGCTTGCCGCCGGGTGCCTTTTTATCTATTGGTATCCTGGAATACGCATCCTTAGTGCCTCGATAATCAGGACATCAAACAAAAAGAACAACAAACAAAGACAATTTTAAAAGACTTACCAAGGAAAATCGAATTCCGGTATTGGCGCCTTTGGACAATTTTCCTCATCAAATTTAAAATCATGCGAAATGCTTGCCTCTCCGACCATCGTCGACTTGCGATTGCCCTGCGTGCTAGGAATCGAATGGTTTGCGCCCCTGGGAATCGGGATGACCAGAAAACCCATTGCTGCAGTTCAAGTGGGAAGAGAGAGCGCTGTTACAAGAATTCCAAGATGTTTTTGATGGGACCCTAGGCAAGTTACAAGGCGGACCCCAAATTTTATTTAGCTAGATCCAAAAATAGCCCCCATCCAGTTAAAAGCCAGACACTGTCCCTTTTTCCCTTAAAAACCAAAACCTTCTACTCATTGCAAATACCTTATGTCACCAACTTGAAACTCTACTAGACCTAGAAAACTAGAACTATGCTGCCTCTGGTTCCAATACTAAATATAGTATATAAAATCATTACATTGCAATGACCTGCAAATGAATACTTCAGCTTCATAACAATACAAGAGCACACAATAGATACAAACTCAAGGTTAACCGCATCAAACTTGACTGCAGAAAATACAACTTCAGCAACAGAGTGGTCAATGTTTGGAATACTCTACCTGACTCTACCTGACTCTTCCCCAAACCCCAAAAACTTCAACCTTAGACTAAAAACTTAACCTATTGACCTCACCCCCTTCCTAAGAGGCCTGTAGGGGGCGAGCATAAGCACACCAATCATGCCTACCTTCCCTGTCCTATTGTTTTTTATTTTTCATATAAGTATCTATCTCATGTATTCCAAACTATATTTATTCTTATACCTGTATCTTTTAAGCAATTGCCAAATCGAATAAATACTAAATACTAGTGGGAAATGGTGTTTAAGATGTACTGAAAAGATAAACAATCCTAATGGCTGAAGCAGAGTACACACTGCCTCATCACAAGGGAAAAGTTTTTAGGAAACAGCTTTTAATTATCATTCCCAATATGTGGTCAGTAAAAGAGGGGAAATTAGTGAATCTTTTGGATAAGCAGGAATGAGAGGTTGAATTATTAGCAGTTTGAATCCGGTGTTCATAAATTCAGCAGGAAAGTGAGGGGAAAAAGAGGAGGAGGAACAGAAAAATTTGCCTATCTGTAACAGATCCATTGGGATAGAAGGAAAAAAAAACAAAGAAGTCAAGAATATGGGAATTGGAAATCAACCCATGTGTTAATATAAATAGTAAATAGTGCTAATACAGGAATGGGTGGGAATTGGTGTAACTTCCCTAATATGGTCTTTCCTGAATACTAGTGATAGATAGATAAAGCCTCTAGAAATTCCTCACCCCTCCTTCCTTCCTTCCTTCCTTCTTTCCTTCCTTCCTTCCTTCCCTCCTTCCCTCCCTCCTGCAATGAATAAAAATATTTTTAGAATTTTTCTAAATGTGATAAACTTTGTATATAATTCTGATAAGCAGTTAATAAGCAACCAAACATTGAGAAACATGGTTTTAAATTTCTTCCTCTTTCTATCTATTGTTATGAATCTGCTTTTTTATTTTACAACTGTTATGTTAATTATGTGCAACTAAGAAATTCTGCCTGACATCTTTAACATTTCCAGTTCAAAGCACTTTAAAGTCTTGCTGCAGAAGGATAACATCTATAATAAAAGAGAATCAACTTGTACAGTGGTGTTCCAAGTAGTTATTTTATAGTTTGAAAGCTGTGTTAACTTTTCTATTAAGCAACTGTTATGTGACTAGACTGAAATGAATTTCTCTTTTTCCGCCACTAATACTCTTTAATCTCTCCAATTTAAAAATGTCTCGTCTGTGGGATTAGACACCCAGGGTGCCTCCATTCTTGTACTGGAATTTTACTTGTAAGAACAAACAACTTTGTGATGGGATGGGTGTGGGGCAGAGGAACAGAAATTTTCATATAAGACCATTCTGAGGAGGGAGGAATCACAAGGAGGAGATGATCTGAAGAGAACAGAGAGGAAAAGTTGTCAATAATGGGAGTGAAAGGAAAGTGCACAGTTCTAATCTTGTTCTCACAAGTTGAAAAGATTGCAGTCATTAACAGCAAAAGGTTAAAGAAGGGATAAGGAGACACCCATTCCAGGTGTGCTTCCCCCCCAGTTAATTGATGGTTAAATGTATGTGTTTGTGTTTCCTATATACTTAACTTTTAAACAGTTCTGTCATATGCATTTCTGGTCACAGCAAAACCCTTCTTATTGAACTACTGCACTACTTGACACTTCCCCAAAACTATGTTTCAGAGGGCTGAAAATGGAAGGGCATCCTACATCTTTCATTGGTGAAAAGGAAATTAGGATTCCCAGTGAGTGAATATTCTAAATTGTGCACTGTATAATATTTATTTTGTTCATATCAGACAGAACAAAGCAACGAGTTTTCTTTAAAAATATTTTTTCTGTTGTCAGGAATAATTTTATAATTATTGGCAATATTGTTATTCCATCTCTTAAAGCAGATAAGATAGAGACTGGATGTCAATAAGATTCCGCACATATGAAGTAGCATTTTCCATAATAATTAGGAAGGTTAGCACAATAGTAAATAGTATAATAATAAATATCTAGGAAGAGTCTCGAGAGTAATTAGTATCCTTTGGTTTTATAATCTAAATGTTTGTTTCACTAGTCCTAATTTACATACACAAAACAAAATCATATTCATTTGTAATATATGTTCTGATAAGGAAAAAGCTATTTTCATATTCAACTTATGAAGAATTTACTTTGGTATTTTGGATCCTCTATATCAAGTTGCTATGCCAGAAATGTAATAATATTTATCATCATTTATCATTGCAATTTATTGTATTTATTTATTGTAATTACTTGAGGGTAGTGGTTAATGAACCAGGCCTGAGACCTTAAGTTCTAGTCCCACCTTGGGATGAAAGCCCTTTTGGACAATCTTGGGCCAGTTACTTTCCCTCAGCCCTAGGAAAGAGATAATGGCAAATTATTTCTAAAAAGAATTGCCAGGGAAAACTGCAGCGACTTGTCCAAGCAATGAACCCAGAAAATAATTCATAATTGAGTGAAAGAAAAAAAAAATCATAATAATTTAAAAAATGTTACCAACTGACAAAAATCACATTGTTTGATCTCAATTGCCTAGTCCCATGGATGTCAAAAATGAATAGGAAAAATGATGTTAAAAGAATCTTGGACATTGAATGGACACTTGTGCATTTCATGGACACTGAAATCTTTGTTCCACTGAAATCTATTCAGATACTTTTAAATGGAGGTCTGGCAGTCTTTCAAAAATGTAGTAAACACCTGTTTTTTAAGAGTCAATATAAGCTCTACCAGTGGTATGGAAAACATGGCTAAACATCATGTGGATACATGCATAAAGTCAGGTGTTGTTATTCAAGAGAGAATAGCCATGAAAAGCTCTATAACTAAATAATAAGATATTTTCCTAATACGGTGGGCAGATCTTCTGAATGTATCCTTAACCCACATTATTATGGAAGATGTCATCTCAGGTCCATGGCCAAAATTTTGTCAGAAGAAGAGGGAGAAAATTAGGTCACCCCACTAGATCTTGCACAGAAGACATACTGCAGGTACCATCATATAGGGGCCTACAGTACATCTGATGGTCCAAGGAGATGAGCCTTTTCTGCTATGGTACTCACCCTATGGAACTTATTCTCTCTTGAAAATAAATTGGTTCCATCCCTTTAGGTTTTTTGTAAAGTCCCAACACCTAGTTATGCTGCCAGGTCTGGGATACTGTGGGGGCTGGAGATCTGTCTCTAAGGCTCCATTGTTGAAGGAACCATTTTTATTCTACCTTTGTCCAGGATTAGTATTTTTGTTTTTATGATATTTACTCCTGAGACTTTTAAATTTTTGTTTTATATTGGCTTTTTATTTATTGTTGTGTGTCATCCAGATGGAGAAGATCAACTGATCAATCAATTGATAGCTAAATAGCTAAATATGACCTCAATCTACCTCTATCCTATGACCTGATGATAAAATATAATGTCATCAGTATATTACAAGGGGGGAAAAACCACTATTGTGGCATACACCTGGAAAGTGGATATGTAGAAAAACATTCCTATTAGTAACTGCAGTTTGGTGCCCTTCATAATAGTAAATAATATTTATTTAATAAATATTATTTATTTCATAAAAATAAAGGTAGTAAGCAAAGATAATCACATCACACTCATGTCAAGGCACCGAGACATTTCTGGGGTAAAGGATTAGCCAGTGACATCACCATTGTCTGGGGGAAGCTCAGTTGGGAACTCCTCATGTTCCCAGCAGGAGCTGGAATGAAGCGTGGAAGATCTCCCTGCTCTTTGACAGCAATTGGCTCTCAAATGCAAGTTTGCTGCTTGTCAAGCCAGTCTCCTAACCATGCAAGTCACTGTGCTCCATAGCAAAGACAATGGTAATAAGCAACAGAAGTAAGCAAACAAACAAACTTTTAAACAGTCCAAGAAATGGACAGTTGAAGAAAGAATAAAATATATTTCCCAGTGTATCAAATGTTTTCATTGATTTCCTAATCCACATACACGTTCACCAATATAAATAGACATAGAAAGCTTCTGTGCATTTGGAAAACACTGAAGTGTTATGACTGCTATTGCATTAATAAAAGGGTTTTTAACATATATTTTAAAATTAATTAAGAAAAACTGAAACAGAATTTTGGACTTACAGTATATCTAATTTTCTAATCTTCTGAAATATACTATTTTTAGGTAAACAAAACTTAAATTTCTGAAACATTACTTGTAAGTGAGGCACATTGTTAGAGAATTACATTTTAAAAATGTCGATAACTTTATCTATTTTATGCAAGGAATGAGTTATCCAGAGTAAATCTTCAGTCGCCCAATTGATTGTCAGCATACTGCAAGCATATATTTTAGGAGGGGGGGGAGTCAAAAGCTGCCTTGATTAACATTACATTTTCTTGTATAGATTAAAGGTATTTCTTTAGCGTAGTTTGGAAGCCTGCAGGTATAAGGGCATGATTTGCATAATCTTCTCAATTTTGATGTGGAAAAATCTACTATTAGATAAAAACTTCTATATAGGTTGCTTGTACTGAATGTTACATTATATATGTGTTGGAAGAATGAGATAACCTTGCTTTTGTGCTGATCCCAAAATTTAGGATTTAAAGCCAATAAAAGAATAGTCAGTATATCAGTTTATTTATCCTGAAGAAAAGACCACCAAAGCTGCTTTCATGCCCCAGCATTAACAAAGATTTCAGTTTCAAAATTAAAGAAAGCTTTCAAGGTTTTTTCTTCTTTCTAAATAATTTGGGGTTAATTTGGAAAGACCCACCCAACATATCTTTTGAGTATAATAACTCCAAGGAGTCCAAATGATCTAAACCTGGCTAAGTAGAAAATGGAATCTATCTAACTGACACTGTGTGGAATTCAAATACCATCCAATCGAATGCTTTGAGTTGCTACTAGATTCAACACATGGGAAATTACTATTCTAAAACTGGACTTAATTTACCTTGTGTTGTAGTTTATTCTCTAATCTTGTTGTGGAGTAACACAGAATCACTTCTGACTGTTTCTTTGTAATTTTAAGGTTCTTGGTCTGTTGTATTTCTTTGTTCAAGAGGAAGAAGTTGCAAAAAGCTGACCAGAAGTGGCCTCAGCTACAGCAAAAGAGAAAAATGGCTGATTTGAAATTTTCCCAGTCTGTGTGTGTGTATTTGTTTTCTGAGGTTTTCACAGGTATTTGTATGTGGATCTTTGGTTATTGGGGTTTCCTCCCATGTAAAATTGGAAGTATCTAGGCGACATTTCGATGAAGTCTCATTTATCATATTCAGGTTTGTGTCTTCGGCTTTGTGCTTCTGTTTTTGTGGGTACTTACATGTATGGTATTCAGCTTTGTTTGGGTATTTTCCAATGTCATTATAGTTGTGCTTTTAAAAGTTGGAGCAACATCTCGGGCAAGGACATCTCATCTGCCATCTGAGGCTTTGTGCATTTTTCGTCTGTGAGTCAGACTTTTACAGTTGTTCAGTTTTAAATTGCAGGGCTTAGCCTACTGCTGTTATTAGAAGTGGTTTTTTTCGCACCTGATTGTTGGGAGTCTTGAGTCGTTTATTGAGTCATTCAGTTCGCTTCTGCTTGACTTGGTGTTTCTGAATATCTTCTAAACGTGTTTTTGTGACTTTTTGTTCTTGATTGGCTTGCAACATGTGTTTCCTGCATGGAGGCTTTTTAGTGCAGCTTTGCTCCATGTAAACTGGTGATAGCTATATTTATTGGAAGCTAGTTTTCATCTAGGTGTTGTTAGTTGGAGAGTGCGTCTGTGTATTGAGCTGAGGTATCAGGGGACTTGATGCCTCAGGTGTTTTCCTGGCTTGTGGTGTGGAGATTTTTTTTATTTGTGAATGGCTGGCTTCCAAAATGATTGACAGTCGGGGAAGTCATCTTTCTTTCTATTCTGCTTTCCAGGTCTTTTTTCAATCTCTATGGCCTCTCTGGATAATTCTGTGGCTGGGAGCATCCTTGTCTAGTAGTGGCGCTATACCAGGTTTTGGTGCCAATTGAAAGTTGAACGCTGTTTGGAGGACCTGTGGCATTGTCATGTGTGACTACGGAGGAAGTGCCGTTTCACAAGCTTTTTTACTTGGCATTCTTTGTGTTCCATTCCAGCGGTACCGTTACTATTCTTTATTGGTCTGTCCACACTGTCATGGATCTGGGCATGATGATCAGGGAGACTTCATATATGCCTTGGTTTCCTAGGTCAATTTTTCTTTGGGTTTTCTAGGATGGCCTGCTTATTTTTCTGGTTGTTTTGAAACGCAAGTCTCTGATGCTGGATGCCTGTGTAGAACTCTTAAGATTTTGTCTGTAGTAACCTGCATTATCGTGGCAGGACAGCTGTTGCAATAGGTCTGTTCATCCTTCTAGGGTCGTCATCTATTACTGTCGTTGCTCGCTGTTTGTGCTTTTGTTTGGGGATTCAAGCCGGGATTTTGTTTTGTTGCGAAGCCATTGGCTGACAGTATTTTAGTCAGAGGTGCTAGTTCAGTCTTTACTGTGTGTCTTGTCTGCCAGGCATTTGGTTCTGGTGATTAGTGTTTGGCCACGGAGAGTTTATCTGTGCTGGGTGGTGGTGGGATTGGGCGTTGAGGTAGCGGTTGGTGTGTGTTTTCTTCTGGTATATGGTACGTCCTAGTGTGCCATCTGTTTTTTTGTAGATTAGTATATCTAGGAATGGTAATTGCAATTTATCCTGTGTGAACTTTAGACTAATATTCCTTGGAAATAATAATAGTAAATATAACTTCTCTTTTCCATACCACCAGATCTTGAAAGCTAGAGTAAAATGTACTTATATTTGTCATTTATATATTTTTAAATGTTAGTTTGATTATTTATATCCTGCCTTTTGCTCTTATGGGATTTCTTCTTCTTTCTTTTTCTTTCTAAAAATCTGGGGACATAGACTCTGGAATAACATGGGAAGCAGCAAAGAGTTTAGTTGGCAGGAGGAGGAAATTAAAGCATGATTGCATTACTGTCTAATTTTCAACCATTAAAATTGTCTATCATGCATTATAATAATGAATAATAATCAAAAATAATTAAAATGTAACCCAGTCTATTATTATTCTCACTATTTACTTCAGGGAGAAGTTTATTGATTGATAATGTAGTTCTATCAGAAAGCAATTTCTAGTTGACTAACACACTTCATGCATACCAGAGATGGTATTCAGCAGTTTTTCACAGTTCTGGAGAACTGGTAATGGAAATTTTGAGAGTTCAAAGAATGGGCAAATAGCACCTCTGACTCTCCCCACCCCTATCTATTTTCTGCCTCCTGAGTCCCAGCTGATTGGATAGGTCTTCTTTTGTTGCTCTGCACAGGAAAACGGAGCTGGAAACTGGGATAGGGAGAGAATGGCATTCTGCAATAAGCTTCCCCCAAGAGTGGGAAGGGAATGGAGATTTTACAGTGTCCTTCCCCTACCATGCCCACCAAGCTGGGGCTGGTGGGGCCCATCAAGCTGTCCTCACCAAGCGGTGCCCACCAAGCCACACCCACAGAACCAGTAGTAAAAAGTTTTGAATCCCACCACTGATGCACATGCACACAAATGTGCACATGCACACATACCTAAAAACACACACTAATATTTTCTCATGATAATTGCTAACTTGAAACTGACTAAGTTGGCCTATTTCACATATTGTATGAATTATGCCATTTGTGATAAAGCTGTAGCAGTAGATTCTCCATGTGATGCATAATTACATTATGGAAGTTTGAGCACAGGATGGTCCCTCATCAACAATTTATCAAGGTTTCAGCACAAAAGGCTAGTGTGTGGGAGGCTGAATATTACAACTCAATGTGCTATGCAAATCAGGACATGAATAATTGAACCTTCATCTTGAGCTTACTACTTTCTGACAGTGGAGTTACTAAACCACTGCATTTTGTGAGAATTATGAATGCAGCTTATGTGGAAGAAAATACTGTTTGTACACTTGAAAAAAAATGACAAAAAATTATCAACGAATGCATTATACAGTGATACTGTATTAGATGCAGTGGATTACAGTCCAGATTGCTAGGAGGGAAGGGCTATATTGCATCCGCAAAAATACATCAAACTTGGATAGTTGGGAATAAAATATTAAAGCTGTTTCCTAACCATTCTGATAGTATCTATAGTGATGAAAGTGGTTGCTTTAGTTTGGCAAGATTTCGATCTGTAAGTGAGGAACAATAAAGGAAACTGCATAGTTTGGCATATATATGCCACACCCATATATAACACAGCCCAACACACATATATAACACACACATATATAACACACCCCAACCAGGCACCCAGATGAAACCGAGCTTCCTAATAGATGATAGCCGTCATTTTATTCGAAGCCAAGCTGCACTGAAAGCCTCCAATACAGGAATACAGTGTTGCCAGCCAATCAAAGCCACAAAACAGACAG
>BHFT01038543.1:3762-42628 GCA_004320025.1 Laticauda laticaudata
CCCCCCCCCCCCCCCATTGGCTCTAGCGATGTGATATTCCTTGATGTTCTGGGATTTCAGACCAGCTCACATAAAAGTTTGTCTTCATTTTACTCCCAAAACAAGAGAGGTAAGTTGGGCTGAGAGAGGATCATTGACCCAGTCCATCCAGCTGGCCTTCAAAGTGGGTTTTGTTCTCTGTCTATCTCTGCTGCCTCTTTGAATCGAGCAAATGACTTCTGTGCTTTCTTCAAACATTCACTGAAAGAAAAGGAGAAAAGGAGATTCCAGGAATGAAACACAAATCCTGGTGCTCTCTGATGCACCAAGGACCTCATTAACAACACTGATGACATTACCTAGTTGGGCAATGAGATGCCTGCAAGAAAACCACCAAGCTCAGAGAGCACCGCGGACTCTACTCAGGGATGGGCTTCAAAACATTTAGCAACTGGTTCTCTGCCTGGTTGCTAGGTGGGCATGGCCATGGGCATGGCCTAGTTGGCTTCCTGCACTATGGCAGGGGGCAGGGCATTTTCACACTGCCTGTGCTCCGGGGGTTTTCCTCAAGATCCAGGAGGGCAAAAATGGCCTCTCTGGGCTCCAGAGGTGCTCTGGAGGCTAGAAACAGGTCTGTTTCTGGCCTTCTGTAGCCTCTGGGAGGCCCATTTTTTTGCCTTTCCTGAGCCTCGGCATAGACCTTGCACTTACCTGGAATCCAAAACAGTCTGTGTGGAGACTCCTGGGAGGGGCGGGTTGGAGTGGACGGGGCCAGCCAATCATTGCAACTACCGGTTCAGCGAACCAGATTAACGTCTGGTTTGCCCAAACTGGGGTGAACCAGTGTCAGCCTACTCCTCACTACTAGTCAACCCTGAGCTACAAATATTCAGTATTTGCCTTTTGGCTACTTAGAACAGCTCATATTCCATATAACTGTCAATGTTCCAAGTAATGCACTGATTGAAAGCAAAACTCTGAAACAGGTATATTCCTTAAAGAACAATTTATTGGATACATCATATTGGTACAATTGGTGAAACTCTGAAGGTTCCCGTGGTTTTTCACCTAATTAAAAAGTAAAATTTGTCCCTTCCCCCCAGGTCACCAGTCACATTGTCCAAAAGTGGTACTGGCAGGTTGCTTGGTTACTCCATTCCTCCTCTTCTCAGCCACTGGCTGGAAAACTCTTTCTTTTGATGACCAAGCCGAGCTATCTAAAATCCCCCTCTCCCTTTCTCCCTCTTCACTTTGTGGCAATCATGAAGCCTCAAAGATGGCCTCAGCCAGGCTCACTTGAGGGTTGACAATAACTTTCCAATGATATTTTCATTTTACTTGCTTCCAAATCTTCAACTTTTGTAAAATTTGTAAAAATTGAAAATTTGTAAAATGTCACCAGTTTTGTGAAGTTTTGTAGGCACCATTGTGCATAAGTGCACAATCATGCCTACCCTCCCTGTCTTATTGTCCCCATTTATTCGTGCCTATTTCCTGTATTCATACTCAAGTATATATATCTATTATCTTGTAAGCGATTGACAAATGAAATATATCACTAAAACAAAATAATAAATAAACTTTACATATGCCAAAAAAAGGGGGGGGGCTGTTGCAATGAAATAGGACAATTCACCCGAGCCAACTCGCCACAGACAATTCACCTCAGGACAATTTACTGAGGGACAATTTAATGCAGGATAACTCAAGAGAGGGATAAGTAGCATTGCAGCTCAGTGCAGCTTCGAGGACTTCTAACTTAAGAAGGTTCAAACCTAAAGCAAGACAAAGCACACTGCAATTCACTTGTCCTTCCTTTGAGTTTTCCCACATTGAATTATCCCGTGGTGAGTTTTTCCTGTGATTTGTCCAGGGCTGAGTTGTTCCACTGCGAATTGGCTGGGACAAGACAGTTTGAGTGAATCAGCTGGGGTGAATCACTGTGGCAAATTGTCCTTTGCAATACTTCAAACTCCATTTCAGAAAGGGTATTTGTAGCCAGGACCATGTGAGAACTTCAAAGGGCAGTATCAGAATTCCAGAAAACCTCCACTTCAAACAAATAACTCCAAGACAAACATCCTCTCCAAAGTTCTTTTATTAGAGTAGTAAACTGGCACATCTGGGAAATCCCGAAATCTGAAAGTTCCGGGCTTCCTTGCAATAAGAAAAAATTACAGATTCACCTCCTGCACCCATCATCCCATCACATGCCCCAATCACCATCTATCATAGCTTGAGTTGTCCTCTCAACCAGGTGCTGAAATAACATGACCTTGACTTAGAAGAAAAATGCTATTATGTCTAACCACATACACTCCAAGAAATTCCCCCCTCCCATTTTCCCAGGCTCAAGAAAGTGGCAGTGTGGAAGCATCTGGTGCTAATATGGCTTCCAAAGCTGACAGGCAGCTGGATCCTTCCAGAATAGGATATAGATCCTTTAAAAAGAGTTGCAAGCAAATATTAAATTTGAGGGCCAAATTATTCCCCCAAAGCTACTCAGTCCTTTTTAAAATCATTCCATTTAATGAATGGATGAAAAAGTTTGAATCTATTTTTTAAAAAAAGGAAAACAAAAGAAATGCAAATGATTCTATTAAATATTCTCTTTTAAAAACCCTTTTATTTCATACTGGATATTTCTCTGGCTGCTGTTTCTCTTCCGATATCCATTTCCCCCCAACTTCTGTTCAACATTTAGAGACATTGTGCTACGTTGGAAAGAAAGAATAAAAATGGCTGTATATACTGTTAGAGAGCAGCTGTAAAAAACAGAAAAGAAATAAATAAAGAATGATTATCTCAGAAGCTTTTAGTAGCACTCATTTATTAATTTTTTAAAATAGCCTTCTTGGCTCAGTGAGTCGGTGGCTTCAAGGCCACCTTATAATTTCATTCATTTATTGTCCTTTGGAAATGCATCCATCTGTCTTATTGAGCACATACAATTTGCAAGCTTTCTAGGAATTGTGTCTTGTTAACAGAGGCAGGTCCAACTTTGAATTAAAAACTCATAAAGTCAGATTTTTATCCCATTCTAATTCCATTAGAGGCAACAGAGGTGAGCTGGATTTTTTTGCCACTCTGATTCTCAAGCATTTCAGTAAGTTTAAAGTTGAAATGTTTTGTTCAATAAAACAATTGATTCAATTAAATTGATTCAAACAATTGATTCAAAACACACCCGTCCTAGCATTTTTGAAAGTTTAAAATTTGGAAGGTTTAAATTATTTGTTTCAAAACATAAAATTAACATTTCTTGAAAACCCTTAGATACTAGTATGCGAGATCACATTTAATTAGCTATATATTGTGTAAATGGCTTTCAAGGTTCCTAACCATCCATGGTTTGTTTTGCAACCTTGACTAATCTAATCATTTCCAGCAAGGCCACAACAAGGACATTGCGATTATGTCTCGGCAACACAATCCTGATTCACTCATTCCTCTTTTACTCAAATCAGTCATAAATTAATCATGCAAGTTGGATCTGTCTAACACATTTGGCTAAAATCTGATGTACCAGTTCATGCAGGGGTGGGATTCTACCAGTTTGCACTTATTCGCTAGAATAATGTTAACATTATAACCAGTTCAGAGAACCGGTTGTTAGAAGAAATTCCTGGCCTAATCCTGTAAGGAAGGCAGGAAGGAAACATTCTGGTGTTGCTTACAGAAACTGCCTCTCCGTTAACCCTTATTACATTCTTGGCAGGACTAGACTTCCTGTCTCAGGAACGTCTCTAGAGTTTTTTTCCCCTCCTTTGCTGATACTTGCTTGTGTGGAATGACCATTCAAAGTTACAATGCCACTGAAAAAAGGGACTTATGACCATTTTTCACACTTACAACTGTTGCAGCATCCCCACAGTCATGAGAGGCCTGGTGAGGAGATGCGTGCCTCGATGTGAGTGATGTTGATTTGGCCACGCCCAGCCAATAACATGACCACCAAGCCACGCCCACCAACTAAGCCACGCTCACACAACCGGTTGTTAAAAAATTTGAATCCCACCCCTGAGTTCGTGGTTCCGTGTCTCATGGAAGTAGTCATGGGTGGGGCTGCTGGCGGTTCGCAGGAGTTCGGGCGAGTCCCTAGCTAAGATTCTGTGCAGTTCAGAGAATCCCCAAATCCCACTCCTGGGTGGCCCCGCCTACCCCGTCCCATCCCTCCCAGGAGTCCCCATGCGGCTTGTTTTGGATGCAGGTTAAGTGCAGGGTATGCGCAGAGGCTTGGGGAAGGTGAAAAACAGGCCTCCTGGAAGTTCAGGAAGGCTGGAAATGGGCCTGTTTCCAGCTTCCAGAGAGTGTCCAGGCAGGTCGTTTTCACCCTCATGGAGGTTCAAGGAAAGCTTCTGGAGCCTGGGGAGGGCAAAAATGACCCCACCACCACCATGGTGCAGGAGGCCAACTAGGCCATGCCTACCATGGCCATGCCCACCCAGCAACTGGGCAGAGAGCCCATTGCTAAAATTTTTGAAGCCCACTCCTGGAAATAGTGTTTCATAGAAACGTAACTGAAACTACTTGCTTGTGGTGGAATGTGTGAGTGACCTTGGGGGATGAGAGGGAGAGAAGCTGCCAAAGACACAATCAGAGAAAAGAGGCAGGAGCCCCCAGTGGTCTTAAAGGCAATGGTGGGCTGCAACTGGTTTAATAACTGGTTTGTGAGCATATGCAGCATTCAAAATATAGTAATTTGAAGCTCAAATGCTTTCCTTCTAGGGCATAGAAGGTAGTAAGTAAGTAGAACAGCTGAGGTGCGGAAATCAGCTGTACTGCATGAATCAATTGAGGCAGAAAGAAGAAATATAGGACAGGAGAGGGCAGGGGTAGGTTGTCATCCCAGAGGAAAGATGGACTTGGTTAAGAACCGTGTGATTCACTTGTCCACTCAACAGACATGGCTTAAAATATGGGTGTAGTCCTCGAGTTGTGACCACAATCGAGCCCAGAATTTCTGTTGCTAAGTGAGACATTTTTTTAGTCAGCTTTGCCCCATTTATGCCCTTTCTTGCCACCGTTAAGTGAGTCCCTGCAGTTGTTTATTTAATATCACGGTCATTAAATGAGTCTGACTTCCCCATGGACGTTGTTTGTCAGGAGGTCGAGACATGGCGATCATCATAAGTATGAATCAGTTGCCAAGAATCTGAATTTTGACCGCGTGACTACACTATAAAAAAGATGTTGAGACTCTAGAAAGAGTGCAGAGAAGAGCAACCGGGGTGATTAGGGGACTGGAGCCTAAAACATACCATAAATGGTGGCAGGAACTGGGCCAGTGGTGGGATTCAAAATTTTTTACTACTGGTTCTGTGGGCGTGACTTGGTGGGCGTGGTAGAGGAAGGTTACTGCAAAATCCCCATTCCCTCCCCACCCCACTAACCTGCATCCCAGTTCCGTTCTCCTGTGCAAAGAAGACCCAGCCAACTCAGGAGGCAGAGAATAGATGGGGGTGGAGCCAGTCAGAGGTGGGATTTGCTGGTTCTCTGAACTATTCAAAATTTCCGCTACCGGTTCTACAGAACTGGTCAGAACCTGCTGAATACCACCTCTGAACTGGACATGCCTAGTCTAGTAAAGAGAAGGACCAGGGGAGACAGGAAAGCAGTCTTTCAATATTTGAGGGGCTGCCACAGAGAGGAGGAAGGGGCCAAGCTATTTTCCAAAGCACCCGAAGGCCAGACAAGGAATAAAGGATGGAAACTGAACAAGGAGAGATTCAACCTGGAAATAAGGAGAAACTGTCTGACAGTGAGAACAATCAACCCATGGAACAGAAGTTGCCCTTGGAAGTTGTGGGAGCTTCATCACTGGAGGCTTTCAAGAAGAGATTGGACTGCCATTTGTCAGAAATGGTGTAGGGTATCCTGCTTGGGTGGGGAGGGTTGTACTAGATGACCTACAAGATCCCTTCCAACTCTGTTAATCTGAAATTATCTCTCTGCAATATTACAAAACAAGGAGAGGGGAGAGGGGAGCTTGCTATGGGGCATCATAGGAAGATGATTATGTTGCAGGTTTTTTTGTTTTTGTCTGATCATTTTATTGTTTTATTGTTTTTGGAACATTTTATAGCTTCTGGTTTTACAGCTATTGTGAGTGTCCCAGAGTTATGGATGAATGGGCAGCCATATAAACCTTTTAAATAAATAAATAAACAAAAAATATTTTACAACAAAGCCTGTACCTTTCGTTGGACTTTAGATTTCAATTAAAGTTTCATAAATGATTTTATGTATCTCACGGTTGAGCTTGGCAGCTCTTTGCATGGGAAAAACCTTCCTTGGATTTGATTAAAATGAGCCCAGTCTGTTTCTCACAAGGCACTAAAAATGTAGCAACAACCAGCCTTTTTCAGGGTTCTTCCAACCTCTCAAAGTGTCCTATCACCATTCTTTTGACAGGGAATATACTTCTGTCTTTTTAAATGTGAAAAACAGTCTGCTTCTTCACCCCAGAATGCATCAATCTAGAGTATGGTACTTCCAAATGTCAATGGGCACAGCAATAGCACTTAGACTTATATACCGCTTTACAGCCCTCTCTCAGCAGTTTATAGAGTCAGCCTATGCCCCTCCCCCCCCAAACAATCTGGGTCCTCATTTTACTGACGGTGGAAGGATGGAAGGCTGAGTCAACCTTGAGCTGATAAGGATCAAACTCCTGACAGCCGGCAATCAGCAGAAGTAGCCTGCAGTACTGCATTCTAACCACTGTGCCACCATGGCTCATTAATGTGTTATAGCTGCCCCCAAAAAGCCAACATAGTCCTAGGCTGCATCAACAGAGAGATAATATCAAGATCATGTAAATCAGGGTTGTCAACCTTTTGGACCTCAGGGACCACCAAACTCATAATTTTAGACCCCAGGGACCGCTAACCGGTTCTGTCAGCATGGCCTAATTTGTAAGTGTGGCTTGGTGGTCATGTGACTGGCTGGGCATGGCTTGTATGTAAATATTATAAATATTTATATAAATATTGATATTTTTTTTTTATAAAAAAAGAACAACTTTTACTCAAAATAAGGCAAAGCAGGCAGGCAGATTGAGTTGCTCACAGAATCACAGATTCATTCAGAGATCTATCTATCTGCCATTGGCTAGCTCAGTCTGTCACATAAAATTTGCTTGCAAGCAAACTCATAAAATTAACTCACAACACACCATGCATGTAAATATTGAATTTTTTATAAAAAAGAGCAACTTTTACCCAAAATCAGGCAAAGCAGGCAGATTAAATTGCTCACAATATCATTCAGTGATCTATCTATCTGCCATCGGCTAGCTCAGTCTCTCAAATTTGCTTGCCGTGAGTCTGCACTGAATTTGCATGCAAGCAAACCTTCAGTCCTAAGGGAGGTTCAGCTGTGCTGAGCCAAAGATCTAAAGACTAGTTTGAAAGCAAGAAATCCAACCATTTCCTTCTTCCTAGCTAAATCTCCCAGCACAGCAGAACAGATGATGTTTGGAAAAAGGAAAAATAGCAATTTATCAGGCAAGTTTACTGGGTAAGGAGTGAGTGGGTGGGGAGGGTTCCCACGGGCCATGTGGGTTGTGCAGCCTTGTGTTTCTGCCCAGCCTTGATTAATTGCTTTCTGGGGGTGCTCTGGGAGTGAGATTTCTCTGTGGCCCACCAAAATTTTCTCACAGCCCACCGGTTGGCAACCACTGATGTAAAGTGTTAGTACCATTTTATAATGCTTTGGTAAGAGCACACTTGGAATATTAAATCTGGTTTTGGTTTCCATGATATGAAAAAGATGTGGAGACTCTAGATAAAAGTGCAGAGAAGAGCAACAAAGATGATTAGGGGTCTGGAGGCTAAAACATATGAAGAACGGTTGCACAGGAACTGGGCTTGGCTAGTCTAGTGAAGGGAAGAACCAGGGATGACATAATAGCAGTGTTCCAGTATCTAAGGGGCTGCCACAAAGAAGAAGGTTCAACCTATTCTCCAGTTGCACCAGATGGTAAGACAAGAAACAATGGGTGGAAACTAACCAAGGAGTGAAATTTCCTAATGGTGAGAGCAATAAACCAATGGAATAGCTTGCCTCCAGAAGTTGTAAGAATGCCATCACTGGAGGTTTCCAAAATGAAACTGGATGGCCATTTCTCTGGTATAGGTATCGGTATAGGTACGTGGTATAGGACAATGACAGCTAATCTTTTTGGGCTCCTGTGCCAAAAATTGTGCACGTGTTTGCATGCTTGTGCTCACGTGCCAGAAACCAGAAGGCAATGCACCCCCCCACCCCCTACACATGCTCACGCAATCCCCACCCACCTACCCACTCTTGCCAACCTCTTACCTGTACTGCACCTCACAGCTGATTTTTAGCCAGTTTGAGGCTTTTTTCGGTCTCCCAGAGGCTTAAGGAAGGTTTCTGCAGGCTTTGCAGGCCGAAAACTAGCCCCGTTTCGTCACTTCTGGTATTTTTGGAAAAACAGGAAATGAGGAAATGGAGCTAGTTTTCAGCCTGCAAAGCCTGCAGAAACCTGTAGAAGCCTTCCTTAAGCCTTTGGGAGGCCGGAAAAGACCTCAAACTGGCATTGGACTAGAAGACTTCCAAAATCCCTTCCATCTTTATTATTCTATTTTCTACATTTTAGCGTATCAAGTTTTCCAACAATACGTCCATTTCTCCAACTGAATCATCAAGCTTTCTTCTGATCTTCCTCTTTTTTCTCTTTCCTTTCATTTTTCCCCCAACATTACAGACTTCTCTTGAGAGATAGATCAACAAATGAAGTGTCCAAAATAGAACTAAAGCTAGCAATAGCACTTAGACTTATATACCTCTTCACAGTACTTTACAGCCCTCTCCAACTGGTTTACAGATTCAGCCTATTGCCCCGAACAATCTAAGCTTTCAATTTACCGACCTTGGAAGGATGGAAGGCTGAGTCAACCTTGAGCAGGTCAGGATCAAACTCCTGGCAGTGGGCAGAATTTTCCTGCAATACTGCACTCTGACCACTGTGCAGTGATTAGAATGAAGTATTGCGATATTTGTGCACTTCAATACAAGTAAAGTATATAAATAAAAAAAGCATTACATACTCTTATGTTAAAATGTTTAACTTCATCTAGATGAAACAAGCATGCATGAAAAGACCATTCTTGTTTCATTGAAGAAGAAATAATTACAATAAAACATACCCTGAGGTGCAAAAATTACTCAATTCTGAGTCCATCATCAGCTATTTGAACAGGAGGAGGTGAAGGAAGGAGCTGAGAAGAACTGATAAATAGGGATTTTCCTCCTTTGGACCATTTATGGCTGACTAAATTATCTCAAAAATCTTGATGTCGTCCATAGATTTTTGTTGTTTTCTGCTCTTGCGTGATTTCATTTCTTGATAATGCCTAGAT
The DNA here is from genome assembly GCA_004320025.1 of Laticauda laticaudata. Classification (NCBI taxonomy): domain Eukaryota; kingdom Metazoa; phylum Chordata; class Lepidosauria; order Squamata; family Elapidae; genus Laticauda; species Laticauda laticaudata. Next base: position 13,131 of record BHFT01038543.1, read on the forward strand.
TCTTTCCAAGCGTATCAGTGGTGGGATTCCAATTTTTTTACTACCAATTATGTGGCTGTGGCTTGATGGGCGTGGCTTGGTGGGCATGGCAAGGGAAGGATACTGCAAAATCCCCATTCCCTCCCCACCCCACTAACCTGCTTTCCTGCTCCATTCTCCTGTGCTGGGCAACCAAAGAAGACCCAGCTGATCAGCTGGGACTCAATGGGAGGCAGAGAATAGATGGAGGCTGTTTATGCAGCCTAGAACTGTGTTGGCTTTTTTGTGTGCCATCCATAAATCTGAATTCCTTTCTGCTCTGTCATCACTAGCAGCCATGTTTACGAATCCTTCCAAGCAGAGCTAGGTATTCAGCAGGTTCTGATCAGATCTGGAGAACCAGTAGCAGAAATTTTGAGTAGTTCAAAGCACCAGCAAATACCACCTCTGACTGACCCTGCCATCTTATCTCTGCCTCCTGAGTCCCAGCTGATCGGCTGGGTCTTCTTTGGTTTCCCTGTACAGGAGGAGCTGGAAAGCAGGTTAGTGGGGTGGGGAAGGAATGGGGATTTTGCAGTAACCTTCCTCTGCCATGCCCACCAAACCATGTCCACAGAACCAGTAGTAAATTTTTTTGAATCCCACCACTGCTTCCAAGGCCATCTATTTCCATCAACTCAGGTGATGCCTTCCATTCATGAAGTGTGGAGAAACCATTATTTTGAAAATGAGACCCAACTGATGTTTCTGAGAACCTTGTTCGTAAATATATCGGCTTCCTCGGGTCACCCACTTGACTTTTTACTCAAACAGACTTGTTTTCTTATGGAGGAAACACATAGTGTCCTCAAAGATTTTCCACCGTTAATAATTTCCTTATCTTCTTCCCAGCTGCTGACTGTGATGATCACAGAAGCACTGAGTTCAAGGAGTTTAGTTCAGGTGTCCAAACTAAAAGGTTTATGAGAGGTTCAGCTCTACTTGGACACATCTAAGCGTTTCTGTGGGTAATTTTCCACCGTGGCTAGTTTACTTACTTGCTCTGCCAAGAATCATCACGATATGCTTCGGTTGACAAGGGTAATTATCAAGGGTAGGTCAGCAGTACAATGGGTTGCCTCTCTGCTGCTTAGCCAGCAGCTAAACTCACAGGGACATTTCACTTACTTACTGTTTCCACCCAGCCTTCACAAGCCCTACTCAAAAGCCTACTTTTTATTTAGAAATACACAGCATTCACTGACAAAGCTCCAGGTCACACATCCTTCGGTGATTCACAAGCCATAGCAGTGAGTTTGCTGCAGGGAGCCTCAATTAGCACTTCAATCCCAACACAGAGTCCTGACCACTTTCCTTGGCTAGTGGCAAGGAAATCCTGCCAAGGAATCTGCCGGAGGGAACTCTTCTGGCGTGTGAATGGTTGTGTCCGACAGTCACACCTCCCACACCCCTCCACCTTATATCCCAGCCAGGGAGGGGCTTGTTAACGTCTCCTTCTTTTTCTGGATAGCTGGCCATCAGTCCTGAATTGCTCTCCCCTCAGCACTTCTCTATGCATCTGGACAGGGCTCAGGTATTCCTTGCTCAGCTCAGGGCCCAAAAGCAGCTGTCTCTTCACCTGAGCACGAGTAGATGGTCCCTGCTCTGCATCTGACTCTGAGACCTGCTGCTCCTCAGAGCCTTCTGTGAGCCCCAGTGGTAACCCAGGCACCCCTTTCACTTCCTCTGACTCATCTGACAAACCACAACACTTACATGCCAGCCTATGGCCAAAATTGGAAGTGGAATCTTGGCCATTGAATGACATGATTGTAAAGTGAGACACCCGTGTGAATGCTTCACTCAATGACTGCAATCCCAGAAAATCCCAACAGCCATCATTAAGCAATATCTCAGGTCATTAAGTGGACAGAATAAAAGAATGACCCTGAGAATGGGCCCTGAATTCAGCTTCCCTCCATCTGTGGAAGGAAAATGCAATAGCTTAAATTATTTATTTAGCATATGGCAAAAATGTTTAAAAGCATATCACAATTACCTTCTCAATGAGCAAATATGAAACTATTTCCTTTACAGGCAGTCTTGACTGTGCCATTGATTTGTAAATATGAAATATAAATATATTTATAAAATATGAGTATCAAATAGCTCTTCTGCCACATGCTGAGGTTTGATGCATTTCTGGGAACTATGAATAAAGGAGTTCTGTTCAAATGCTCCTTACTGATTTGTCTTGTTGATTATTTAAAGTGTGAATAAAATGTAATCAAATAGGTTTTTTCTTAAAAGATTCAAGAATAAAAAAACTCCTGAAAACTGTATTAATATTGTTCTTTCTGCTTCCCAATGGAAACAAATACTGCAAGATGAGTAATGGGTAATGAGTATTTTTCTCTGTGTTGAAGAGTCTGCCTGTGACAAACTCTGCTTCCACCTCAGCTTCCTATTTCTGATAATCCTCTAATGTTCAAATATCCAAATTGGTGTGGAGCCTTCTTGGAATTGTTGAAAGGACTGTGTGATGACCCAGGGTTGAATACAAAAGCAACAAAGTCACAAAACAGGTGAAGTCCCTTTGATTACTTCAACTTGGCTTCAAAGCTCCAGTTATCATTGGCTGGAGAAAAAACTCCCCCACAAACAGTTGCAGAAAGGAAGAAATGCTGTTCAAACTCAAAATGCATATAAATTATAAATAGAAAAAACAACACAAACCACACTGAAGCAATTAATGAGACAAGGCCGGATAAGTGCTTGAAGACATCCACAGATATTGAAATACACACACCGGGAAGGATGCCAGAACTCAGATAAGAACTGAAAGATGAGAATTATTTCATGCTTTGCTTCCAGCACTGGGTCATGTGCAGTTTGTCTTTTAAAACAGTCCTCACAGCTGCAGCCCAGGAGGGAGATCAGGACCCTTTCCTCCCCCATAGACCATGCCATTCACATTTCTTCCTTATCCTCTCCTCCCTGTATGCCTTAGGATGAAGAGGGGATGGACCTGGGTCTTCCTCTGACTGCCCAGCCAGCCTGTGCCCTTCCCCAGTTTCCTCCACAACCTCTGGAGCCACACTCCCACTCCGGCTGTTCCTTCTCTCCCTCAAAGTCAGACTTCAACAGGGGCATGACAGACTGTGTTGTAGACTGGGGATAGATGATGTAGTATTCTCCCACTCTGTTGAGAGAGAACTGTTCAATTTTGATATAGATGGCCTCTTTGACCTCCCCTTTCAAACCAGCGGCCCTCTCTGTCCAAAATGTGGACTCACAGTAGAGTGTGTTCCCTTTGTAGGTAGGGTGGAAGATTATGGCTCAAAACTGGTAACCAAAAAGTTGGGATGGATCTTATTGTGGTGGTCTGCAGGAACGAAGCTCAGATCTTCAGGATCTGAGCTCTGTTTCTCCATCCCATCTAAGGATGTATGTAGAAGAGAATTGCTCCAGGTGGCTGGAGGGATGGAGCTCAAATATCTGAGTAGGGTTTTCCCATGGAGGCATTCAGCTCCTCTCAAGAGGCAGCTTTTTCAACCAGTCCATAGAGATGAGAGAAGTCCCCCTGGCAAGTTAGAGCAGCTTTCAACCTTTCCTGCTGGCTTCTCCATTGACTTTCTGGGAAAGCCAGCAGAGAAGATAGAAAATGGTGATCACGTGATTGCAGGGTGCTTGGCAACTGGTCATAAGTATGAGTAGGTTGCCAAGGACCTACATTACAATCATGTGACCATGGGGTGGGTGGCATGACATTTTACAACAGCCAGAAGTGCTTCACGGGCTCTAAAGCACCCCTTCCAAGGCCATCATACATTTGAATGATCATTAAACGACCAGTTGGAAGCCAAGGCCTACCTGTATTCATGTTATCTTGATTTCACTGACACTAAGACATTTTATCACTGAGGATCTATCTCGGTTCCAAGAGCTCCCAATATTTAAGGGAAGGTTGTGTCTTCATGTCAACATTCTCACTCCATCTTCAAGTAGATAGGTGGGATGCAGCCAGGACTACTTCTGTTGTGTCCAAGTCCAGGTTAAAGAATAACTATGAAAAGGGAGGCTAAAGACTCTAACCAATAAATACCAAACCTCGTTGTTTTAGTTAAACTTTGCTCTGTTACAATGGTGGATATTTTAGATACTCAGAATGAAATGAGATTTAATCCAATTTAAAGTAAGGTCATCTCAACCTTTGGGTGCACATTGTTCACAGAAAGACAAACCCTGCTAATTTTTCTATAGGAATTTCCTCTAGGAAACCAGTTTGATACCACTTGGAAGAGAACTTTAGGGACTTATTCACCAGGAATCAAAATAAATTCACCGACCCCAACAGTGGTGGGATTCAAATTTTTTTTTACCACTGGTTCTTTGGGTGTGTCTTGGTGGTCTTGGTTAGGGTTAGGGCAGGGGAAGGATACTGCAAAATCCTCATTCCCTCCCCACCCCACTAACCTGCTTTCCAGTTCCGTTCTCCTGTGCAGGGCAACCAAAGAAGACCCAGCTGATCAACTGGGACTCCGGAGGCAGAGAATAGATCGGGTTGGTGGGGCCAATCAGTCAGAGGTAGTATTTGCCGGTTCTCCAAATTACTCAAAATTTCTGCTATCGGTTTTCCAGAACTGGTCAGAACCTGCTGAATACCACCTCTGGACCCCAAGTTTTACTTGATTACGTATCATTGATTTCCAGTTATCCTTTTTTAGGGAGGCTAAATTTGAATTACTGAAATATAGGAATTGTTTCTTAATGTGTAGCTTTGCACATATATTTCATGCAGATGTAGTTTCGATGGACCTGTGCCCATAGATCTGTGTCCTTTGTAGCCTTATTACCATGTATGAGTCACATCTTGGTAATGGTGAAATCTCCACTCTGTCCTTATATATTAACTTTCCTCTGTTCTTTGAGCCATAAATCACCCAACGATTTTTCAGATATTCCTTACTGGTTCCTGTTGTGTGATCTTCTTTTATTTGTTTATAAATGTACCTTCACCCTTGGAACCAAAATAGTCAGGATGACCTATGAAATACTGATTTAAAGGAAAGGAAAGGAAACAAAGGAATGAAAAGAAAGAAGCAAGCAAGCAAGGAAGAAAATAAATAAATAAGGAGGAGGGAGGAAGAGCGAAAGAAAGAAAGAAAGAAAGAAAGAAAGAAAGAAAGAAAGAAGGAGGGAGAGCGGGAAGGAGAAAGAAAAAGAAGAAAGAGAGAAAGAAGAGGAGGAGGAGGGAGAGAGAGAGAAAAAGAAAGGGAAAGAGGAAGGGGGAAAGTGAGGGAGGGAGGATGAGGAAAGAAAGAAAAAGAAAGAAGCGAGGGAGAGAAAGAGAAAGAAAAATGAAGAAATAAGGAGGAGGGAGGGAGAAAGAAAGAAAGAAAGAGAGAGGGGGAAGGAGGGAGGGAGGGAGGATGAGAGAAAGAAAAGAAAGGAAGGAGGGAGGGAGCGAGAGAGAAAAAAGAAAGAGAAAGAGAGAAAAAGAAAGAAAGAAAGCCCCTAGATATTCTCAAAATTTTCAAAGGGGTATTTTCAAGTTTGTACATTTGTGGAGATAAAGTTGGTTTGAAGCCTACTGCATTTTGTTATGAGCATTTTGGCTCTCTTTTTGCTCTCCTTCTAATGCTCTTATTGGATTTGGTTCTTGTTCCTTTTTTAGGGGGCAAGATGGCTCAGCAATTAAAGATGCTGAGCTGTCAGCTGGGGAGCTGACAGTCCGGGTTCAAGACTCCAGCACCGTGCAATGGAGTGAGATCCCATTCCTTGCACCAGGTCCTGCCAACCTAGCAGTTCGAAAGCATGAAAATGTGAGTAGATTAATAGTACCATTCTGGTGGGATGGTAACAGCGTTCCATGTGCCTTGGTGTACAGCCATGCTGGCCACATGGCCACAGAAAATGTATTTGGACAATGCTGCCCTAGAGTCAGACATAACTAGACAGGGAAGCTTTTATCTTTTCCTTTTTTGACCACCAATGAGTTTTGTACACCAATCAATTAGACCTATTTAGGTCTCGCACATTTTTCCTGCCAAATAGGTTAACGTTAGAGTGAAGGTAATTGATTAATGATTGGCAATTACCTCTTGACATTTAAGCGTTGCAATAATCCCAGCAAGGGTATCAGTGAAAATCAGTTGCAAGCAATTCCTGTTACAGTGGAAACTCGGGTCGCTACCATAATCCGTTCCAGTAGACAGCATGATTGTCTATGCATGCGTGGACCCCAAAAAAATGGCGCCAAAGGAGAAATCACCATGGCAATTTTCGGGTTTGCTTGGTCACCACCCAAAGATCTGGTTGCGACCAGAAGAAAACTGTTCTGAAAATTCTGGTCATCACTTAATTTGGTTGCGAATAGGAGCATTCGCGACCCAGGGTTCCACTGTATTCACAGTATTTAAGTTATGTGAGAATGGCACAAATACTGGTAGAAGAGAACATTAGTAGCTCAGAGCTGAATTGTGGTGTTCTCTGAGCTTGGTGGTTTTCCTGCAGTGTTATCAGCAGTAACACTGACGATGTTGCTTAGTTTGGTAATGAAACATCTACAAGAACACCACCAAGCTCAGAAAGCATCAAGGACCCCACACAAATACTTAAATTACTGAATTTCAGTATACAAATACTGAAAGATATTGAATTAGTGAAGGTTGAAAATTCAGTACGTAGGACAATTCCAATATTTTGCCAAGTTCTCATATCCACAAGTAAATGTGACTGTGCCATGAGTACCGATTTCTTGGTTATGAGAACATTTTTGCAAATAAGTGAATTTGCAAATATTTGCAAGCCCACAAATAATGAGGATTGCCTGTATATCCATGGCGGGCAACATCTTTATGGACATGAGATTTTAACATGAGTGGCAGGCAAAAAGAAAAAGGAAACCTGCGGTCCGATCTAAGCATAGTTCACAAAATTGTCTGCTGTAACATCTTGTCTATCAATGACTTCTTCAGCTTCAATCAATATAACACACGGGCAAACAACCAATGCAAACTCAAGGTAAAACCGCTCCAAACCCGACTGCAGAAAATATGACTTCAGCCGCAGAGTAGTCAATGCCTGGAACGCCCTACCCGACTCCGTTGTGGCAGCCTCAACCTCCTCACAGCTTCAACTTCCAACTGTATACTGTGGATCTCACCCCATTTCAAAGAGGTCCTTAAAGGGGGTGTGCACAAGTGCACCAGCATGCCTACTGTCCCTGTCTTAACTGTCCCCATTTATCTGTATTTACTTCCACCTAATGAGAAGGAAGGACTCCCTGGAGAAGAGCCTAATGCTGGGAACAATTGAGGGTAGTAGAAGAAGGGGAGGACAGAGAATGAGGTGGCTGGATGGAGTCACTGAAGCAGTTGGCATGAGCTTAAATGGACTCCAGGGGATGGCAGAAGACAGGAAGTCATGGAGGAACGTTGTCCATGGGGTCACGATGGGTCGCAACTAACAACAACTTCCTTTGTTCTTGTTTATGTTCATACTTATACTTGTTATCTTGTACATGTTTGACAAACAAACAAACAAACAAAAAGAGCCCTGGAAATTAATTTTTAATCTATTTTTATTGATATTTATAAACAGATTTCTGTATATTTTTAAATGAAACAAGTGACAGATACCTAGTTAAGGCTTCAAAGGAGGCTAGGTTTCTGTCATGGGCAGCAGGAATAACTTTTGGGAACAGGAGGAAGAGCTGTAACTAAGGCAGCAGTCAGATAAAAGGAATCTGAGTCCCAGGAAGAAATGTAATTTGAGAAAGTGTCTCAGCATGAACCTCCCTGATCCTCATGATTAGGGGTCTCCAACTTTAAGACATGCAAACTTCAAGTCCCAGAATTCCCCATGACTGGCTAAGGATTCTAGGAGTTGAAATCCATCAATCTTAAAGTTTGTGCCATTTACTGCCTTCCTACATCTAACTGCATGAGTAAGGGTCTTCAAATGTAGCAACTTTAAGACTGATGGACTTCAAATCCCAGAATTCCTCATGGCTGGCTGAGGAATTCTGGGAGTTGAAGTCCGCAACTCTTAAAGTTGTCAAGTTTGGAGACTCCTACTTGTGAAGATAGAGGGACTGTGGCCGCAGTGGGTTCTTACCTGTTCCACTACTGGTTTGGTGATCATGCGCATGCACCTAACACACATGTGCAACTTTCCCCACACCAGCTAAGGCCTGCACTGCCAATCAGCTGAGAGGATAAAGGATAAGGGAGAGAAAAGTGCAGGGACTAGTGGGAGGGCCGATCCTGACTTTTCTCTTCTTTCTCCTTTCAGCTGATAGTCGGCTTTTTTTCCTCCTTTCAGCTGATTGTCAGAGGGGGTTTTTTACTACCAGTTTCAATGAATCGGTCCGAATCAGTAGCATACTACCACTGGACTGCATTCAGACTTGCATGATTGATATTCAAATAGAGCAGACCAGCGGGGCTGAGCTGTGAGCATTCGCCCATACTACCTTATTATAAGTTTACAGGAACAAAATCATTGTTTGTGTAGTAGTTGTGGCTGCCATCGTTAAGCCCCCATTTTTCACTCGCCTGCAAACCCTTGTCTCTTCTGGGATCCTCATAGCATCGAGGAGTGGGAAGGCCTATAGCCTTGTTGTTGTTGTGTAAGGGATATCCTATTCTGGAGAGTTTGGGGACAAAACTGGTGTCATTCATCCATTTTAAGGGGCACCTGTTTTTTGCCACAATGATGCCAACCTGATAAAATATGCATTATGACATCATCATGCAAGCTTCACCTTTTGAATTTGCATTGTGAGATAGCCCACATGATGTAACAGCTTGAGTTTGCATTGGTTGTTCCCCTATGCTCACCTCCAAGGGGCACTCCACACCCCCAAATGGGCCCAGGCATATTCCCCCCCATTCTGGAAACCCCATACCATCACTGACAAGCCCCCAACATCCCCTAGGAAGGTGAAGTTTGCCTCTCTTGTGGAACTACCCATCCCTGTCTTGAATCTTCCTGTAAGAAGAACAGGAGAAAAATTGGTTTTATGGTTGTTTTTTTAAAGTTTTAGCTACTACTGATATTTCTAGAGTCAGAGAAAAATGATGAATTTTAAAAGGTTTCTAAAATCCCAAGCATTAGAGCTATGGTGGCGGTGTAGTGGTTAGAATGTGGCATTGAAGGCTGACTCTGCCCGCTGCCAAGAGTTCAATCCTGACCTTTCCGAGGTTGGTAAAATGAAGACCCAGTTTGTTGGGGAGGAGGGCAATATGCTGACTGTAAAGCACTGTGAAGCAATATATAAGTCTAAGTGTTACTGCTATCTCTGCCATAATGGTGCAGTGGTTAGAAGGCAGTATTGCAGGCTGACTTGACCCAAAGCCTGGAGTTCGATCCTAACTGGCTCAAGGTTGACTCAGCCTTCCATCCTTCTGAGGTCAGTAAAATAAGGACCCAGATTGTTGGGGGCAATAGGCTGACTGTAAACCGCTTAGAGAGGGCTGTAAAGCACTATGAACAGTGGTGGGATTCTGCCAGTTTGGACCGGTTTGAATGAACCGGTAGTTCTGGTGATCATTTGGCCCTGCCCACCCACCCCTGCTTTAGTCTATCCTTTATTTCCATGTTTTGCAGCTCAGCTGATTTGAATGGCATAGCCTCAGCTGTTTTATTTATTTTTATTTAATTTTATTTTATTTGCTTTGTCAATTGCTTACAAGATAATAGGTGTAAGTAAAAACATAGTTATGAATACATGGATACATATAAGAAAAATAAAAAAATAAAAGAAACAATAGGACAGGGACGGTAGGCACGTTGGTGCGCTTATACATGCCCCCTGCAGACTTCTTAGGAAATCTATGTAGGATTAGATTAACAACTCTTAATGCCTTTTTGGCTATGTAGTTACAGTGGGCTCTAGCACCTAGATCATTAGAGATGACTACTCCAAGGTCCTTTCTGATTTTTTTTTGCCAATTTGTAAGACAGAGCATTTATTTGTTGAGATTTGAAATTGCCATTTGTTTGACCATTCTGATACATAGTCGAGGTATCTACTCACCAGGGCTACAGTAGAAGGTAAGTATTAGAAATGGAAATGGGCAGTTTTAAAATGATGCGCAGGCGCAAAAGCATGTGTTCACCGAACCAGTTGCGACATCGGTTGTATCCCACCATAGACTGTGAAGCTGTATATAAGTCTAAGTGCTATTGCTAGTGCTATTTCCATCCCCTTATCAGCCCTCCAATGATGGAATTTTCCAACCAGACTTAAGGTAGTTTCAACACTCACGTGCCACCCTGGTTCATTAGGAACTCAGCTCCTGAACTGACATGGGCCATGGCCCTTGTGCTGAGGTCACACTTTGTTAATAAGTTCCCTGCACACCATGCTTGAAGATTTTTTTTTTCATTTGTGGGTTCTCTGGCCTCCTTATCTCCAGGAGGTCAGGCATCGTATGAACTAAATTTCTTGGTTTATTTGTTTTTGCAAGCGTGGCTTATCTGGATAACCTTTATATTGCTTTACAGGTAGAGTAATCCATAAAAGATAATCTTCCAAATACTTTTTAAAAAAGATTGTCCAAAGTACATAAATATGTCTTTGCTGATGCTCTCCGTGGTCAATTATAACCATCTGGTCTGCAAGGAGCTTTTTCGACTTGTCTCTTTGCAGTGGCAGCTTCTGATTTAGACTGCAAATGTCGTGGAATGAAGAAAAACTCATACACACTTTTAATGGCATCAGGTTTACGACAAGATCCTCACCGGAACTTTTAAATGCTTTGGTTTCATTTGATGCTAGAGAAGATGATATTCTGTTGGTTTCCTACCCCAAATCTGGTAAGGTTCATTTGGAATTTGGCTGAAAGAGAATTTCTTATATGAATTAGAAAAGACTGCATGCAAGAGGTTGGCTGAATTCATTCAGTATTGTCAAAAGGTGGGCTAAAAATTTTGTACTATAAGAAATGCAAGGAATGCAAGGAACCAGGTTAAAAGCTTGAGAACTGCATTCACACTCACAATAAACTTAAGCTATGTTGGTTTTAATATTAGTTAGGTTGTTGGTTCTCTAAGTGCCTAGCTATTCATGTAAATCCAACCCAACTGGATTTTTGGTGACTACTGGATATTGTGGAAAAGCAGAAAAAAGAGTTTAATTTGGAGCCTTTTCTGAGAATTCCAGAAACTGGAAATAAACCCTGGGTTCTAGCAAAAATGTTATAAAGACTGGTCATGTGATCACCAGGCACTGCAAATGACTGTACATTTGGGCAGGTTCCTGAGCACCCAAAATGTGGATCAGGTCCACATATCAAGGTCCAATTAAATTGATTTATTGCTAATTATGCCTATGCACAGGATACTTGTCAACTAATGTCAGCACCTGCTGGGACCTAAATAAGAGTCAATTGAATTCAAGGAGGGTTGGACTTAATCTATTTCTTCATCATCATCATCATCATCATCATCATCATCATCATCATCATCATCAATTCTTTATTGGCCAAGTGTGATTGGACACACAAGGAATTTGTCTTGGTGCAAATGCTCTCAGTGTACATAAAGGAAAGATATATTCATCAAGAGCCAAGAATCATAGGGTACAACACTTAATGATAGTCATGGGTACAATAAGCAATCAATCATACGAGGAAACAGTCAATATAGATCATAAGGATATGAGTGACAAAGTTATGGTCATACAGTCATAAGTGGAGGAGGTGGGTGATAGGAACCAATGAGAAGATTAATAGTGATAGTTAATGCAGTCTTAGTAAATAGTGTGACAGTGTTGAGGGAATTATTTGTTTAGCAGAGTGATGGCATTCAGGAAAAAAATGTCCTTGTGTTCAGTTGTTCTGGTGGACAGTGCTGTAATAGGGTTGTTTTGAGTACAGGAGTTGAAACAGTTTATGTCCAGGATGTGAGGTTCTGTAGATATTTTCACAGCCTCTTTTTTGACTTGTGCAGTATAAAGGTCCTCCATGGAAGGCAGGTAGGTAGCACCGATGCCAATACTACCATAGCTTTGGGATTCTTGTATAACATTGTTAGTAATCAGCAGAAAAAGTATCCTGTTGCTATGCTACCATAGTGGGGGACTTTAATCAAGCTGATTTAAAAGAAGTGCTCCCTAAATTCTATCAGCATGTTTAGTGTGGGTAGTAGAGGAGCAAACATATTGGACGAAGTATGTACCAATATCAAACATGGCTATAAGGTTTATACAATTCCCACATTTGGGACAATCAGACCATATGTCACTGTTTTTTAGACCAGCTTACATCCTCTTAGGAGATGGGCTCTGCCTATAATAAAGACAGTGAAATCTTGGCAGAAGATGCTTCCCAACAACTTCAGGATTGTTTTGAGAACATAAATTGGGACATCTTTTTACCCCCTGACCTAGAGGTGCACACTGCAACTGTTTCTGTGCTATATCAAACACTGCACAGATACTGTCACCGGTGGATAAACGTATTAGGATCTATCCCAATCAGAACCCTGGATGACCAAGGAGCCTAGCGCCTCTTGCGTGACAGGACGAAGGCCTTTCGGTCCGGTGATGGGGCAAGATACAGTGTTGCCAGAGCTAATCTGAAGAAAGGTATTTGGAAGGCCAAGACTGATTATAAGAGGAAGATTGAGGTAATTTTTATAGCAATAACATGAGGCAGGTGTGGCGAGGGATTCAACAAATTACAAAACCATCAACCGAACCAATGTCATCCCTGCTGAGGGGGATGCTTCATGTGCAGAGGAACTGACATAATTTCTTGCTCGCTTTGAAGTGGAGACATCAGAGACCAGATAAACAAACTACCAGCCAATTGTAGCCCCCACCTCATTGTGGAGGAACAGGAGGTGAGGAGCATTCGGAGGGCTGTGGTCCCTAGAAAGGCTGCCGGTCCTGATGGTATCTCTGGCCAAGTGCTTAAAGACTGTGCTGATCAGTTGGCTGGAGTCTTTCCCAGGATCTTCTTCAATCATTCTTTATTCCAGTCCACTATTCCATCTTGTTTGAAGGCTTCCACCACTGTTCCACTGCCAAAGAAGTTTCCTGTCAATAACCTCAACAATTACAGACCAGTGGCACTCACTCCTATCAGCATGAAGTGCTTTGAGAAATTGGTCTACCGGCACATCATTTCTGGTCTTCCGCATACATTTGATAAACACCAGTTTACATACAGAAAAAAATAGATCTACAGAGGATCTACAGACAGTTATTGAGATGCAGATGTCAGACTCAATCATTCCTCTGTAGAACTGTATCAGCATCAGCATTTGTGGCTATGTAGAGATTCTCGGCTGATCCCTCTTTTAACTCTGACCCCAAGTTCTGCCACTCCTTCTCCTGCAGTGGTCACGTGACTGGAGGGTGGGGGCGACAATGTCAGTACTTCACAACTGTGTTATACATAACTTTTCAGGGGGTCTCTAGCAACAGTGGGATACAAAAAAAATTACTACCGGTTCTGTGGACGTGGCTTGGTGGGTGTGGTGTGGCTTGGTGGGCATGGCAGGGGAAGTTTACTGCAAAATCTCCATTCTCTCCCCACCCCACTAACCTGCTTTCCAGCTCCGTTCTCCTGTGCAGGGCAACAAAAGAAAATGCAACCGATCAGCTGGGACTTAGGAGGCAACAAATAGATTGGGGCAGGGCCAGTCAGAGGTGGTATTTTCTGGTTCTCTGAACTACTCAAAATTTCCCCTACTGGTTCTCCGGAACTGATCAGAACCTGCTGAATAACACCTCTGGTCTCCAGTAACTTTGAATTATGACTGGTCTTAAGTCAATGACTACCTGTGATGCAATGAATTCATTCTTCTGTATCTACTTCTACAATGTTCACCTGTCTATCCTTTGCATTATTTTCTTCTCATTGGCCAACAGATGGTATGCTTCTTCTAAGCCTGCTTTCACACAACCTCTGTCCTACCTGGGTTTCGACACTACCAATCCAGTGCCTCTTTCCCTTTGTGTTCCCTGTTAGGAACCCACTGGCTGGCGGAAATCCTGACACACATCTATGCATCCAAAGTGGCTTTGACGTCTCCTATTGAATTTGGAGACCTTTCCAAACTGGATCAACTGGATCGCCTTTCTGGCAAAAGGATCATTCCAACCCACTTGGACAGCAACCTCCTACCACCAACATTCAGGGTCAAGCATTGCAAGGTTAAATTTAATTTAAAATCTTGGGAGAACAGGGGATCAACTGCATTCACACAAGAGGTTTAACCTGAACTCTGAGTGAAACCATGTCCAGGATTCACACAATATAATCCCACATTTTATTCAAACCACAAACTGGATGGGTTAATGCAACACTGCCTAATAACAAACAATACCCTTCTAATATAGGGCTGTCAAACTCAGTTTCACTGAGGGTCACATCAGGGTTGTATTTGATCTCAGAAGGCCATATGTGTGTGTGTGGCGGGGGTGGGCGTGGTACAGGATTCATATCAGGGCACCTGTGGTGGCCAAGTGCTAAGGCAGGACTTCCCTGAGACCCTCCCTCCCTCTCATTATAATCTCCTTCCTTCCTTCTTTCCTTCCTTCTTTCTATCCTTCCTTTGTTCCTTCCTTCTTTCCTTCCTTCCTTCCCTTTCCTTCCTTTTTTCCATCCTTCCTTCTTTCCTTCCTTCTTTCTACCCTTCCCTTGTTCCTTCCTTCTTTCCTTCCTTCCTTTGTTCCTTCCTTCCTTCTTTCCTTCCTTCCCTCTTTCCTTCCTTCCTTTGTTCCTTCCTTCNCTTTCCTCTCTCTCTTCTTGCATGCTCAAGGGCAAAAGGGGAAACATTTCTCCTTTTGTTTTGTTTTTAGTTTGTTTCGATAGCCCTCTGCCAGTGAAAACGGAGCATGGGGGGCTGCACTGCATGTGCCCCCCAGCACCCTGTTTTCACCTGCAACAGTTTCTTGCAGCTTTCTCGGGGGAGGGGGGCTGCATGCAAACCCCCCCCCCCAGTTGCATTGTTGCTGGCAGAGGCACCACAGGCTGGTCCTTTGCTGTTTCCAGACCAGACCTGCAGGCCAGATCTCAGCACCTCTCAGCAGTTTAGAGTTTAATACCCCTGTTCTAATAGGTACATATTTT
Organism: Laticauda laticaudata; assembly: GCA_004320025.1. Taxonomy (NCBI): domain Eukaryota; kingdom Metazoa; phylum Chordata; class Lepidosauria; order Squamata; family Elapidae; genus Laticauda; species Laticauda laticaudata. The sequence continues at coordinate 28,181 of BHFT01038543.1, forward strand.
CTTTACAAACTTTAATGTTAATCAACAAAAGCAGGTTGAAAAATCCACCCTCCATCAAACCCACATTAAAAAGTAAGCAAACCTAGGATTTTGGATAAATGTGGATGCTAGATTTTTAAAAGGTTCTGGAGGAACCCAGCCCTTGAGGTCCAATTATAACATTCTGTATCTGTTTTGTAGGCCATTTATATAGTCAGAAATCCAAAGGATATCGCTGTATCCATGTTCCATTACTATCAAGAGAATCCAAATCTTCCCACCGTAGATTCCTGGCCGAATTTCCTGGAGATGTTCTTAAATGGAGATGGTAAGATTTAAAGTGGGAGACTGCAGCCAAGACATTAAAAGATGCTTGCTCCTGGGGAGGAAAGCTACAGCAAATCTAGACAGCATCCTAAAAAGCAGAGACATGGGGAAAATGGACAAGAGAAATGAGTTTTCTCTCTCTTCCAGTTGTAAGGAAAAGGGATCCTTGATTGAAACTGATTGGAACTAGATTTAGAATGGACAAAAGAAAATCCTTGAAATGCCAAATAATTCAATTGAGGAATTTCTGATCTCTTCAGCAGATCTTAAACATCTTCTTCCTTCCACCTGAGCTGGCTATTTTGCACTGTCAGATCCAAGTCACAAAGGCTATAGGACTTGGCTTGAATTCCTTGTCGAGGTCAAGAGTGGAAGGATTTTGTTATCTCAATGCTGTTCAGGCTGATTTACTACATGGCTGTAAAAAACAGACAATCCAAAGATCAGCCAAGAAATAAGTGGAACTGATGTTAAGGGAAGAAAACAAAGTGGGGTTGTGATTTAAGAAGGAAGGGGAAGCAAAGAGAAGGGAAGAAGGATACAATCAGTAGTGGGATTCTACATTTTTTACTACCGGTTCTGTGGGCATGGCTTGATGGGCGTGGTGTGGCTTGGTGGGCATGGCAGGGGAAAGATACTGTAAAATCTCCATTCCCTCCCCACTCCTGGGGGAAGGTTACTGCAAAATCCCATTCCCTCCCCATCCCACTAGCCTGCTTTCCAGCTCCATTCTCCTGTGTAGGGCAACCAAAGAAGACCCAGTCGATCAGCTGGGACTTGGGAGGCAGAGAATAGATGGGGGAAGGGCCAGTCAGAGGTGGTATTTGCCGGTTCTTCGAACTATTCAAAATTTCTGCTACCAGTTCTCCAGAACTCTCTTACAATATTCATTTTATATAATAGCTCTATTCATTTTAGCAATTTAATCACAAGGGTCAATGTTGGTTTTAATTTAAAAGGCAAAGGGTAATCTTAGATATTTTGGATAGTTAAGAATATTTTGGAATATTTGGAGCTACATCATAAAAAGCAAGCTGCATTGATTTTCTTAGAGAAGGCCTTTGAAAATTTGCATTCATGTTCAAAGTTTTGGAAGGTATAAATTTTGGACAGATAATGAGTAAGATTGATTTATGCTTCAGAGAAAGCATCATAAAATGGGTAAGATTGATTTATGCTTCAGAGAAAGCATCAATAACTGTTAATGGAGATTTCAGAAAGTTTTGTATGATACCTAAAAGGACAAGACAGAGGTGCCCAGTTTGTCTCATTTATTTTGGTTCTTGAAATACTGAACTGAGGTAGAAGACAGGATGAGAGAATTGTGGAGGTAAAGATTAAAAAATATAGTTTAAGAGCTTCTGCAGATGACTTGGTTTTTGAAGATTTAAAGGAATTGAAACAATGGGAAAACTAGAAGAATTTAGTGCATTAGCAGGTTTAAGATCAACAAATAGAAGATGAAGATGTTAAAAAACATGAATATAAAAGATGAAACAGAATTGAGGAATAGAACTGGCTTTAAAGAAAGAAAAAGGAAAAATATCTGTGCATCATTATTACAAATATGAATTGTATTTTATTCAAAATATATTAAGATGTGGAATGAAGTCAAAAAAAGATAATCTAAGGTGGGAGAAACTACAGTTGTAACTGCTAAGGGAACATTATGTTACAAAAAATAATGTCCTGCTTAGAATTTTGTTTTTGTTCCAGATATTACCTCTTTTGACATCTGAAGCCTGTTTTAAATTGTGGCAAAAGGGTAATCTAAATTTGTGTATCAAGGAAAAAAAGATAAGTTAAAGTGTTGCAGGATGCAAAAGAAAGAGGAGGATTAGGTTACCAGATGTGAAATTGAATTTTGCAGCCTGCTATTTGGTTTGGATGAAAGAGTGGTTGCTGCTAAGAAATAAAAGGCTTTGGGAGTTAGAATGATATGGCATGGATAATTGTGGTACAATAAAATCAAGGTTAATATGGATTTTTTAAAAAAAATCATTATCTCAGACTTGCCATAGCCATACTATGCTAATCCATAAAGTGGTTTGTTTAGTTTAGCATATTGTGTGAACTTGAGTAACATTGCCTTATTCAATAAGCCACAATTAAACAGAGATGTATCAAGAAGACCGTGGTTGTGGGTAAGTGAGTAATTTGGATATCTAACTTGTTGGAATATTTCAATTCCTGCCTCAATCTTCAGCTTTCGTAACAAAAATCTATTATTGTGAAGTTTCAAATGCCAGCTTCCTGGCTCTTGAAGTAGTAATGTAAATGTCATTGCTTTTTTTTTTTTTTTTTTTTTNTTTTTTTTTTTTTTTGTCTTTTTAAACAGTTGTTTGCGGATCCTGGTTTGACCACGTTTTAAGCTGGGAAAAACACTTGCATGAGAAAAACATTCTGTTCTTGTTTTATGAAGACATGAAAAAGGTAAATTGGCAACCCTTTCTTATTTCTGTACAGATGAAGGAAGCAGATGCCAAAGCAGATGCCACTCTGAACCTTATTGTTCTTTTGCTGATCGTAATATAGCTGCCCATAACTCCATGCATTTTAATGCTATCTCACAGCCATGTGGCCAGGGAATTTTGGTATTGTAGTTCAGCACAAGGACGTCAGAATGATGACTGTTAGAATCCTACCTTAGGTTCCAATTACATGATTTATTTCCTATTTTATAGGCATTCTGCTCCTGAGTGGACACACACTTATATGTCTTGCATGTATTCATATCCATGGGACATGCAAAACCTACCATTCTAGGAACCAGAGACTCAATTGTTGTGAAATTTGATTCTTTGATCTCCAGAATGGTAGTTGTTGGATATCCTCTATATCTCATTTTCTCTCTGTGTGTGATTTTGTGTTTCCATGCATGCATGTGTGCGTGCATGAGTGTGTGTGTGTGTGTGTGTGTGTGTGTGTGTATTAAGGGATCTATCTATCTATCTACCTATCTATCATCTATCTATCTATCATCTATTTATCTATCACCATCTATCTATCATCATCCATCTATCATCCATTTATTTATCTATCTATCATCACCTATCTATCATCTATTTATCTATCATCATCTATTTATCATCATCTATCTATCTATCTATCTATCTATCTATCTATCTATCTATCTATCTATCAAATCTATCCCATCTATCATCTATCTATCATTATCATTATCATTCTCTATTCATCCTTCTGGCTATCAACTCTATCATCAATTTATCTATCACTATCATCTATCTATCTGTCTATCTTTCTCGTCTATCTCTATCTTCTATCTTCTATCTTTCTATCTTTCTTTATCTTTCTTTCTATCTATACCTATCTATCTATCTATCTATCTATCTAATCTATCTATCTATTATCTTCACCTATCTATCATCTATCTATCATTATCCTTTCATCTATCTAATCATCTATATCGTATTATGCATCATCTAATTTACCTATCATCTATATATCTATCTGTCACCTATAATCTATCATTATCTATCACTCTATCTATCATCTATTTGTTTTTATTTATTTCATTAGATTTTTACCCAGCTATAAGTAATTCAGAGCGGCGAACATACTTACAAGGGCCTTGTCACATAGCTGACGGCATGCAAAACGGTATGTAAAAGGGCACAGCGGATGAAGATAAATGTTCCATCCATTGTTATCCGCTCTCAAAAGGCCCGAATTTGCATTATAGCAGAGCGGACAACAACGGAAAGAACGGACAGGGAGGATGGTAAGCCAGGATGTAAGCGGATGCCTCCACGGAAGCCTAGCAGATGGAAGTGGATGGAAGCGGATTGGTACATCGCAGGGCTTCCGGGGGAGCACAGGCGAAGTGACGCGCAGTGGGAAGGAACGGATGCCGAGCGGATGCCGAAAGCGGATGCATCATGGAAGCCTAGCGGATGCCTAGCGATGCCAAGATGTAATCACTGCGCATGCGGGAGGATGCATTGCGTCAAGCCCCGCGGATTATAAAGAGGATAGCCAGCTCGCAAGCAGGGTCACATTCAGAGGCAAAAACCTGCTGCAAGACATAGCTCCAGCCAGCCAAACAACCATGGGGAAAAAGAGGAAGCCTTGCCCATCTTGCCTCGCTAGCCCTGGCAAGAAGGACAGGGCCAACCCTCCCACCCCCTGGGCCCTGACTCTGCTTCTGCTGGGCTTCTGCTGCCTCGGGGCTGACTCTTCTTGGTGCGCTGTAAGCTTCTGCTGCGCTGCTCCTGGATGCTGGGCTTCTGCTGGTGCTTACTCTGCTGGCACTGCTCCTGGTGCTGGTGGCCTTCTGCTGGTGCTTACTCTGCTGGAAGCTTGCATTCCTGGTGCTGGTGTTCTGCTGTGCTTACTCTGCTTGCCGCTGCTCCTGGTGCTGGTGCTTCTGCTGCGTGCTTACTCTGTTGGCGTCTGGCTCCCGCGTCCTGCTGGTGCTCCTGGTGCTCCTGTCCTGCTGGTGCTACTGGTTGCTCCCGTCGGTCCTTCTGGTGCTGCTGTCCTGCGTGCTGTTGGTGCTTACTCTGCTGCTGCTGGACTATGGTCGCTGCTGCCGTCCGTGCTGGTGCTGCTGGTGCTTACTCTGCTGCTGCTGATCCTGGTGCTGCTGGTGCTGCTGGTGCTCCTGGTGCTGCTAGTCCTGCTGGTTCTGCTTTTGCTGCTACTCTTGTTGTTGCTGCTGCTGCTGCTGTGGTGGTGGTGTGGTGGAGCAGCCCCTAAACCTCGAAGCCTCTGATGAGGGCCCAGATGGCCCTGCCAGAGGGAGGAAGAGGCATACGTGTGAACAGGAGAGGAGGCAATACTCCATCAAAGAGGAACATGAGAATGAGGTGCTGGAATGGTTTAAGCCTTTGCATGCTTGTGGATGGGTTAAGATAGCAGTGGGATGGGCAGGGATACCTTTGGGATGGGTAATAGCTGTGGGATGGGCAGGGATACTTGTGGGATGGGTAATGCTGTGGGATGGTTTGGATACCTGTGGGATGGGTAATAGCTGTGGGATAGATAAACTCCAGTGCAAGCATTAGTGGGACTGGTATGGTCCACCCTCCCAGGTGCCACACCTTTTGGCCCTTTATTTCAATAACAATTTAATCCATTGATCCACACATTTCAACATAAACACAACTCTTTATTAAATGCCCTGTTCGTTGTAGGCCACCCAACATACATGTGATGAGGCACAGGCTGAAGGAAGCATCCATTTAAGCATCTATCATCCTGCCTTGCCACTCCACTGCTCCAGCTGGGGAGTTGCACCAGTGTTTCAGGAGGTTTTGCGCTGCTTCTTCCCTTCACGTGAAGCTCTGTTGGGGCCTTGCACATCCACAGTGTCTATCAGGTTTCACCCTTGCCTCCATTCACCAGGCTCCATGTCCCATTGCCTTGTTGGAGGTCCACGAGCATGTTCTGCAACACTGGGGGGAGCGGGTGCGCATGAGATTGTGCAGGATGCAGCAAGCTTCCACGATCCCTCCTCACGGTCTTTGAGCGATGCTGCATGGTGGTGAGAAATACCTGGAACCTGTTGGCCAGGATGCCAAAGGCATTCTCCACCACCCGTCTTGCCTGGACAGCCTGTAGTTGAAGATCCTCTCTTCACGGGTGAGGCATCTGGGAACTGTAGGGCTTCATGAGGTAGGTTCTGAGGGAGAAGGCGTCATCCCCCACAATGAAGTAGGGCACATCTTGTGTGTCGTTGGGCAGGGGGTCTGGATCTGGGAAGGCCATTGATGAAGGTTGCGTTCAGCCCCTCCTTGAGGTGACTGGCGTTGTTATCCTGGCATCTGAAAGATGAGCCGTTGCCTGAAGCATCGATGTACATGAACTTTGTAGTCAGCATCGGACCATGGCGAAGAGGATGATGCTGAAGAAGCCCTTGTAGTTGTGATAAGTGGACCCCGACTTGGCTGGCGCTTTTCAGGCCACGTGCTTGCCATCTATGGCCTCCAACAGTGTGGGGGAAGTTCCACTTCTGAATCCACTGCTCTGCGACTTTCTTCCAGCCTTCTTCAGTGGAGGGACACTGGAGGAGCTCCTCCAGGTATTCTTCGATGATGGCCTGCACCATTTCTCTGACCACCATGCTGATGGTGTTGTGTAGCACCCTCAGCCGTACTGCATGCTTTTGTAGGTGGTCCCTGAGGCCCAGGTGGCACAGAGTGAGTGCCACCTTGAGCCCAGGTTCCAGGCTGGGCCGGAAGTTGGTGCTCTGCTTGGTCAACCTGGGTCTAAGCCGCTCCACAACTTCATCAACATGGATGGCGGCATCCTCATGAAGTTCTGGAATGCACGAGGGTCTTCGTTCCTCAGCTCCACCATCAGCTATTATAACAGTCCATACTCTGCTCTTCTTGGTGATCCATCTTCGGACCCAGACACTTCTTGGACGCCTCCTTTTCTTCGCACATAGAACAGGTGAAAGAGCCTGTAGATGGCTTCGCACTTGTGTAGAATGATGGTGCCTACCAAAAGGAGTGGTGTGATGATCCATGGTGGAGATGAGTGGATGCTGTGGACAAGAGCAAGAAAGCAAAGCAACTGAAGAGGTCTGCACAGCAGGGCTGCTGGACTGAAAGTGAGATCCAGGTGAGTTCCTCCCCTTTTTATAGGAAATATAGGTTTTCCGCTAGGTGTCCTTTTGCATCCTCTAGACATCCTGGCAGACATCCTAAAATCCGAGATATGTCCCCTCTGCGAACGTTTTTTCCGTTTTAAATGCTTTCTTTGCGAGCTGCATCCACTTTCATCCTTTCTCCATCTGTGCTACTAACGCTGCATGTCCATTCCACGTCGTTTCGCTTCCCTCTGTGTCTGTTTTCCACTGGAGCGGATGCGAGTTGCGCGGATGCGCAGCAGATGCCTAGCGGATATAGGCGGATGCGTAACGGATGACAGCGAATGTAGAACAGATGTTCCCTGTATGCGTAGCGATGTCTAACAGGCGCATTGGATACATTTTCCGTTCAAAAAAGTTTTGTGCAGCTCAGAAGTTTTTGAGTGCATGAAATGTCAGTGATGGATGCTGGATGGATAGAGAGGATGAAAAATGGACGCAGTGAGTTCAGAACGGAAGCATCGCGTTAACCAACGGATGGCAAGTGTTTCTCTCCATTTTAACATCCTCTTTTGCATTCCGTTGATGCTCTGTGACAGGAGCTTAATACTCTTTCCTCCTCTTATTTTCCTCACAACAACAACCCTGTGAGGTGGGCTGGGTTCAAAGAGAGTGACTGGCCCCAAAGTCACTTAGCCGAGTTTCATAGCTAAGGCAGGACTAGAACTCAAAGTCTCCCAGAGGCTTTCATGCCTCAGATAGGACTAGAACTTACTGTCTTCTGGGTTCTAACCTGGTGCCTAAACCACTAGGCCAAACTGGTGTGTTTTTTTAAACTTATAAAATCTTTTCTTATCAGAAAACAGTAATCTATATGGTTACTCCATTTCATTCTGAGAACAACACAAAGTGAGTTACATTCCATGTTCCTAGAGGAGAAGATAAGATAATAGATTGTGTCCTCTAGAAAAAAAGTCCTATGTACACCGTTCTGTTTAAGCATGGAAAAGTACTGAAATCAGCATGAGAATATCTTTCCAGACTCCTTGTAAATGTATCAAAATCCCTGTTGCAGTTTTTTCTTTTTCTACCTTTTCTCACACTAATAAAGGAGAATATTAAGACTTGGGGTTGAAATGAGAGGTCCTTGACCAGTGGTGAGATTTAATTTTTTTTACTAGCGGTTCTGTGGGCGTGACTTGGTGGGCGTGACTTGGTTGACATGGCAGGTGAAGGATACTATGAAATATCCATTCCCAACCCACTCCAGGGGAAGGATACTGTAAAATCCTCATTCCCTCCCCACTCCTGGGGGAAGGTTACTGCAAAATCCCCATTCCCTCCCCAACCCACTAACCTGCTTTCCAGCTCCATTCTCCTGTGCAGGGCAACCAAAGAAGACCCAGCTGATCAGCTAGGACATGTGAGGCAGAGAATAGATGGGGTCAGTCAGAGGTGGGATTTGCGGGTTCTCCAAACTACTTTAAATTTCCACAACCAGTTCTCCAGAACTGGTCAGAACCTGCTGAATACCATCTCTGATGCAAATGCAAGTAGATAAATAGGTAGCACTTTGGTGGGAAGGTAACAGCATTCTGTGATGTCATGCTGGCCGCATGACCTGGGAAATGTCTTCAGACAGCATTGGCTCAATGGCCTTGAAATGGAGATAAGCGGAATAAACTCTGCAGGGACTCTACTCCTTCCATTTCTGTGGGAGAGAATAAACACATAACACAAAAATCATAGACCATTTTTCTCTGTTATTTACACATTCAGGATCTCCCGAAGGTGATGAAGAAATTAAGTGCCTTCCTAGGGCTCAACCCCACTGAGAGCCAGATGTATGAAATCTGCAAAAAGTCTTCCTTCAATGAGATGAAAACCAGTACAGAAAAGGAAAATTCTGATCAAAACCATACAGTCTGTGTACTCACTTCCAATCGGAAATTGATATTCCGAAAAGGTAATTTGAAGAGTGAATTCTATTGTATTCTATTCTATATTCTATTCTATTTTATATTCTATTCTATTTTATATTCTATTCTATTTTATATTCTATTTTATATTCTATTGTATATTCTATTCTATTCTATTTTATATTCTATTTTCTATTCTATATTCTACTCTATTCTATTCCTATTCTATTCTATTTTATATTCTATTCCAATTTATATTCTATTCTATATTCTATTCTATTTTATATTCTATTCTACCCTGTTTCTCCAACAATACGGCCTCCCCCAATAGGAAGTCCCAGCATGTTTTATCGGCATGAAATGAAATTAAGCCCCTCCCCCCATATTAAGGCCTATATTAAAGCATGCGAAATGGGGGGGAATGGTGGGGAGACTTGCCGTTAGGAAGTACTTTTGTTGCACACCCGGATATGGTGCTGCCTGCGTGACCCCGATACGAAGTGCCTCATCAACGCCAAGCCGTCGCCACCCCCCCACCCGAAGATGCAAGGGGGAGAATTAAGTCACTCCTGAAAAGATGGCTTAGCCATTTTTTCGGTGCTCAAAAAAAAATAAGACCCAGCCTTATTATATGGGAAACACGGGTATTTTCTATTCCATATTCTATTCTATTTTATTCTAGTCTATATTCTATTCTGTTCTATTTTCTATTCTATTGCTACTCTATTCTATTCCTATTCTATTCTATTACTACTCTATTCTATTCTATTTTCTATTTTCTTCTATTTTCTATTCTCTTCTATTTCTTCTATTTTCTATTCTATTCTACAGAGAGATGCTGCTGTACTTTCTCATTATTTGAACACAAAGACTTTCAAAAAGGTACCAGATTGATTTTCTGAATCCATTCCTTAATATCAGTCAAAATCAAGATTGTGTGAGGTACTAATACCACTCTGTAAAGCCTCAGTAAGACCACCCTTAGAATACTGTACCCAGTTTTGGTCACCACACTATAAAAAAGATGTTGAGACTCTAGAAAGATTGCAGAGAAAAGCAACAAAGATGATTAGAGGACTGGAGGCTAAAACATATGAAGAACGGCTGCAGGAACTAGGCATGGGTAGTCCAGTGAAGAGAAGGACCAGGGGAGACAGGTTAGCAGTGTTACAATATCTCAGGGGCTGCCACAGAGAGGATGGGGTCACTTGTTTTCCAAAGCACCTGAAAGCCAGACAAGGAGATTCAACCTGGAAATAAAGATAAATTTTCTGATAGTGAGAACAATCAACCCATGGAACAGAAGTTGCCTTCGGAAGTGTGAGAGCTTCATCTCTTTCAAGAAGAGACTGGACTTCCATTTGTCAGAAATGGTGTAGGGTCTTCTGCTTGGGTGTAGAGTTGGACTAGATGACCTATAAAGTCCCTTCCAACTATGTTAATCTCTCAATCTGTTAATATCAGGAGAACGTGGTTACTTTTATGTTACTTTTATCCATTTATGTAATCAAACCAAATCAAATATCTTTATTACAGTCTTTGACCAACATTTACATTTATGAAAATATGTAAAACAATCCTCTTTGCTCTACAAAACATTTAAACCTGTCCTCTTTCCGTGCTTCCAAATGCTTCCCAATTTTTTCCCTCATGCCTCCTGTTGAGAGACACACATATGGTGATCTTTTTATGGGAATGACTTGAGAAAAACTATCCTTCCTCATGTCTCATCATTTCCTAGGTACTGTTGGTGACTGGAAGAATCACTTCACTCCAAAACAGAACCGGCTGTTTGAAGAGACATTTAAGAAGAAAATGACATTCAGCGAAGTGGCGAAACATCTCGTTTATGAATGTTGACCCGGAAACAAACCCTGTGTTGGAATATGTTTAAAAGACTAATATTTTTCACATTGGATATACTCATTTTCTTCCAAAGAGAAAGATGAGGAAGACACATGAGGGATTTGTGAAGAAATTCTGCTCTTGGGGATTGCAGCTGATCCATTCTGTTCTCCTTGCTTCTGTTTTCTATCCCATCTCTTATAACAATCAATTCGGTGTACCATAACGGATATGCAGCTTCAGTTTTCACTGAAGTATTTTGTTTGTGACTCCTTAATGATCATTACCTTCTTGTTTCTGTTGGTTTAGTTTGGCTCTGTAAGTCCACAAGCTTCTTGACACCTTCCTGTTATGTGTAGACAGTGCTGTTCTTCTTATTGTACATAAGGAACCACCATTATAGGCCTGAAACAGGCAAAAACATTGTGATGATGGGGTGTTGATAATCTCTGTGAGGGAAATTCAAGACTGTTGTTTTGCTTTTCTGATGAGGAAGTTCAGTGATAGAGACACACTTGTTCTTCCCTCGTGCACTTCCTTTTCCCAGAGATTTATAGATTTATAGAAATAGCTCACTGAATCAGAAGTATACTATTTAATGAACAATAAATAAATGAACATAAATGAACAGTGAAAGGACCTGCAAGGATCTTTAGTCCAACTTTCTGCTCTGTGCAGGAAATTCAATTAAATCAATGTTTTCCAACCTCAGCAAGTTTATAATGTGCGCACTTCAACTCCCAGAATTCCCCTGCCAGTCTGGTGGCTGAGGAATTCTGGGAGTTGAAGTCCACCCATTTTAAAGTTGCCAAGGTTGGAGTCACCTTTAAGAGACTGCTGTCCAGCAACCTCTTAAAAAAAATTTCTAGAGATCAAGAGCTGTAAATACTATAGGTACAAATTTCTACTGTTCTACAACTCATCATCGTTCCCTGAAAAATTCACTTGTTCGATTGTGCACAAAATCAATGTCATTCTTGCAATAAGTAAAATGTATGCCTATTTGACAGCACAAATCAAGGCCAATGTGTTGTAATTGTTAATTGTAAACCTCTGGCTTTAATATGAGCTTTAAGTTCTCTTAACATGTTGTATTTGTTAACATTTTTTGAGGTGGGGATCCTAATAGTAGTGTTGCATGACGACCTCTGGATTTAATATGAGATTCAGATTCTCCTTTGAAGATAATTTGATTCAATATTCAATGCCACCAAGAAGAGGGAGTCAAGCTATTCCTCAAGCACCTGAAGGCAGGACAAGAAATAATGGATGGAAACTAATCAAGGAGAGAAGCAACTTAGAACTTAGGAGAAATTTCCTGACAGGGCAATTAATCAGTGGAACAACTTGCCTCCAATAGTTGTTGGTTCTCCAACACTGGGAGTTTTGAATGAAGAGGTTGGACAATGCTTTGTCTGAAACGGTGTAGGGCTTCTTGCCTAAGGAGGGGGTTGGATTAGAAGACCTCCAAGGTCCCTGCCAACTCTGTTATTCCATTCCATTCCAAATCTCCTTCTTGGTAAATAAAATTGAATCTTGACAGAATTAGAACAGACCAAACAATTTCTTTTTAACATGGCAAGTAATTAAATTTTGGATTTGTACCATAAGATAAGGTGATTGGCTGATTGTAAAAAGAGTGAGACCAAGCTGTGGGATATGGGACTTTTGATCTTCATGGCAGTGGGGCTGCCTCTGAAGGCCATCTGTTGGGAAACCAGGGGGCTTCCTTGTGCAGTTGGTTGGTCACCCTGAAGAGCAGACTGATGGACTAGACGGGTCAGGGCTAATTCAAAGGAAAAGACACACCTCACACAGCTCCCTGAAATGATGGTGCTCCATTCATAGGGACAGATAGACCATCAATAACAGAATAAAGAGTTGGAAGGGACTTTGGAGGCAAGGGTGGGATTCTACCAGTTCACACCTATTCATTAGAACCGGTTGTTAACATTCTAAGCAGTTCGGAGAACTGGTTGTGAGAAGAAATTACCGGCCTAATCCTGTAAGAAAGGCAGGAAGGAAACATTCTGGTGTTGCTTATAGAAACTGCCTCTCTGTTAACCCTTATTACATTCTTGGCAGGACTAGACTTCCTATCTCAGGAACTTCTCTGGAGTTTTTTTCCCCTCTTGCTGGTACTTTGCTTGTGTTGAGTGACCATTCAACATTACAATGGCACTGAAAAAAGTGACTTATAACCATTTTTCACACTTATAACTATTGCAGCAACCCCACAATCATGAAGAGGCCAAGGGAGGAGATGCATGCTTCGATGTGAGTGATGTTGAGTTGGCCATGCCCACCCAGTCACATGACCACCAAGCCATGTCCACCCAGTCACATGACCACCAAGTCATGCCCACCAATTAAGCCACGCCCACAGAACTGGTTGTTAAAAAATTTCAATCCCATCCCTGCTTGGAGGACTTCTAGTCCAAACTCTCACTCAGACAGGAGATACTACATCATTCAGATAAATGGTTGTCTAATCTTTTCTTTAAAATCTCCAGTGTTGGAGCACCCGTAACTTCTGGAAACAAGCTGTTCCACTGACCGATAGTTCTCACTGTCAGGAAATTTCTCTTTAGTTCTAAGTTGGATCCCTCCTTGGTTAGTTTCCATCCTTTGCTTTGGAGAATAAGTTAAACACACCCCTCTTCTTTGTGCTAGCCCCTTAGATATTGGAACATTGCTACCAAATTGCCCCCAGTCCTTCTTTTCATTAAATTAGACATGCCCCATTCCTGAAACCATTCTTCATATTAGTCTCCAGTCTCCTAACCAGCTGGTTAGGACCGGTTCACATGAACCGGATATTAATTTAATGTCTGGTTCGGTTAACCAGTAGTTCCAAGGACCAGTTGGCTGCATCCCACCCCTCCCAGGAGTCTCCTCACAGTCCGTTTTGGATCCCAGGTAAGTGCAGGGGGAACATGGAGCCCAGGGAGGGGGAAAAATGGGCCTCCTGGCATTTCTGGAAATGGGTTTATTTCCAGCCTCTGGGGGACTTCCGGAGCCTGGGGGGAGCCATTTTTGCCCTCCTGGAGGCTCAAGGAAAGCCTCCAGAACCCGGGGAGGGTGAAAATGCCCCACCCCCCATGATGCAGGAGGCCAACTAGTCCACGTCCACCATGGCCATGCCCATCCAGCAACCAGGCAGAGAACTGGTTGCTAAAATTTTTGAATCCCACCCCTGCTCCTAATCAATTTTATTGCTCTTCTCTGGACAAATTTTAGAGTCTCATCAACTTTTTAATATTATGATGACTAAAACTGGATGCAATATTCCAAATGTGGTCTTACCCAGGGATTATAAAATGGTATTAACATTTCACATGGTCTCAGTTCTATCCCTCTGATAAGGCCACTCACGTCGGCTTTTTGGGCAGCTGCAGCACACTGCTGGCTCATGGTTAAGTGATTGTCCATTAGGACTCCATGATCAATCTCAGATGACTTTTTTTTTTTTTTTACAGATAAACTAAAGTCAAGAATGACNCTTTTTTTTTTTTTTTACAGATAAACTAAAGTCAAGAATGACCTGGGCCTGCTAAAGAGCAGATGATGAAAATTGCACAAAACCTGGCTCAGCTCCGTTTCTTCACAAAACTTTAAGCTACTTTTTAGCACCATCTAGCGGTCAAATGGAATGGCAGGCCGATGGGTTTTTTTCCCCCTTATTCAGACGCAGATGGATGGGCATGTATGGGATTATTCTACACAAAAGACAAAGCAACACATTCCATTATTTTTACTTTCCTGGTTGTGGCACAAGCACTAGTTATACTGGGGAGCTTGTCCTCTCCCCCCCCCCCCCCC
>BHFT01038545.1:0-10406 GCA_004320025.1 Laticauda laticaudata
GGGGCACTTTTGAGAGCGGATAACAACAGATGGAGCCACCCCCGAAATTTTGCTCGTCCGCTGTGTCCTTTTTGCATTTGTTTTGCATCCGTCGGCCAGTGTGACCTAGCCTTTAAGCAAGCAAGCTCCCTGTAAAAGAAAAGAAGCTGAAACCAACACCAAAGTATACTTGATCCAATCAGAAATATCAACTAGAAATAAGCAAGATGAAAGAAGCACTGGAAATAATAAAGCAGCAAATAAATTTGAATTCACACAGACAAGCACTTGGCACATTATACCTGAAACCTAATAATTATTGATAAGAAAAAAAAAAGTCTGGAAAGTGGATGTTGTAGTACCTGGAGGCAGCAGAATTCAAAAGAACTGGAGAAAAATCACAAAATATAAAAGGATCTATCCCTGGCTTCTTTCCTGTCTCCCTCTGGCTTCTAGGTTCAATCAGCTGTGGCAATGCCACACAGGTAAGTGTTCATTGGCTGCTTTGGAATGAAAGGTGAAATTTAAATCTCTTAGTGGTGGTTGGTTGCAAAGGAAGTTTGAGAGAGAGATTCAGATGCTTGTTGGTGAGGTAGGAAAGGCTGCAGGTTTCCAGCAGTTGACAAGTCAGCCATCTTCTATCCTGGAGGAAGGTAGCCTTGCAGCAAAGTGGCAGACAATTCTGCAAGTCTGCCAAGGAGGAAATTTATAAGAAGATGGAGCCTTCACAGGGCTCTCATGAGGGGCCATGAGGGGGAGGGAAAGCATCAGTTTATAATGGAAAGGATTATCCAAAAGGCCATGGGTTGTCTTGTAAAATGCTAAATAAATCTCAAAAAATCTTAAAATTCAACTAATGTATCAAGTGATACTTTTTCAACTTAATTCAGTTTAAGGACTGAAGTCAACCTTTTTCTGCTGGAAAAATAATGTCATTGAAGTACATTATGTGGTCTTATTGGAACTGATATTCAAAGAAATGTTGCAAAGGGAAATAAAATTCAACACACTTTCTTTTTTAAAAAAAAACCATTTTGTGACTTATGTGTCACTTCAGACCTGGGGATTTGGGCTGATTTATATTTCCTTCTTTCACCACACTAAGATAAAAATAATAAACAATATAACAACTATCAATAAATAAGAAAAATGCAAAGTAAACATGAGCCACCAAGGAACAATAAACACCCAACAAATGATACATAAGTCATCCAAGCTTGTCTTGCATGATATAAATATTTTCATTTGTTCTCTGTAGTTTGTACATTTTCTCAGAAAAATAAAAATAAATAAGTCAACATTGTTTTACAGCACCAAAAAATTTGAACTAGCTCCTTTTAAAACTATTTTCCAGTGTACTTTATTTATACTGCGGTATATGAAATATCAAAGAATATTTGTGGCTTCTCTATATAAATCATGAAACTTTTAGCTAATATCAAATTGCACAGGGACCTGGGAAATAATAATATATGGCATGCTCCATGTCTGTTGGGTGTTATGAATCCTACTTTACAAAACAGAAGCCTAAATAAGTATCTTCCCAAGCCATTATATCAGTTTCTTCTGCACATAGGAAACTCCCCAAGGAAGTGTTATAAATATTAAAGAATTAGCATGTATCATATTTTGGAAGATTCATCCCAAGAAAAGCACATTCTTTTCCTTCAGTCTTTACCAGAACAAGAAATGCATTTATGGACTGAAATAAAAAAAGTTAGTCTATAATTTAAACTTCAAATTACAATATTGAGAAATATTTATTATATTAATTCTAAAAGCCATACTTCCTCTGCTATAGTAAATTTTAGGAGAAAGGAAAGCTACCATAAATCATCAGTTTGCAATATTTAAATTAAAATCAAACATATGTAGATTAAAATAAAATAACAGTAATAGCCAATATAGAAGAGTCACACAAAGAGTCATAGAAATAGTACCATTTTTTTTAATTTGTCTGCTCCTTGTAAAATGACATAAAACATATACTTAATATCTCAGAGGCAATGCATACCAATTATGAAAAAATGTACTTACAGGTAGTCCTCAATTTATTATCATAGTAAGGAATGCACCTTCTATCACTAAGCAATGCCATTGTCAAATAAGTCATTTCCAATTTTACAAACTTTTTGCTATGGTCATTAAGTAAGTCCTGCAGTCATTTAGTAAATCATGTGGTCATTAAGTGTCAGGCTCCAAAAGCCAAGAGAGACAAGCTGAATTTCTTCTAAGCAGGTTCCTTCATTGTTCCTCAACCATAGACAGAAATCTTGCCAAATTATTTGCATCATTAAAGATATACTTTGAGAACTTCTAAGGAAGAGTTGTCTTGTCCCTCATCCTCCAAAGCAAATTATCTAAATTTCACTATCTCTTGTTCCTATGGAATGCCGTCCTTCCTCCTAGGAATCCAGGTTACATTCTATTATTGTCTTTGCCTATTGGAAGCTCTGGGATGGTCTCAAATAGTGATCCTGGAACACTGCAACTGACATAAATACATGCAGGTTGCCAAGTGTCCAATTTTGACCTTGTAACCATGCTGGAATGGTCTTTAGTGTAGGGACTGGTGATAAATCACTTTTATTAAGAGCTTTCATAACTTTAAAAGTCACTAAACCAATTAAATGATGGATTACCTTTATTTGAAAGAGCTTTAGTCACACAGGGAGTTAGGATTTCCTGATGGTGAGAACAATCAATCAGTGGAACAGTTTGGCCTCAGAAGCTGTGGGTGTTCTATCACTGGAGGTTTTAAAGAAGAGACTGGACAAGCAGTGGTCTAAAACAGTATATGGTCTCCTTCTTGAGCAGGTAATTGGAGTAAAAGACCTCCAAAATCCCTTCCAATTCTGACATTCTATGTTCCGTCCTTGTGCCTTCTAAATTTGGAAGCCTAAATGATTTTTCAGTGTGTAATGCAGAAGTTAAAAAAGGAAAGAATCTTCAAGTTGAAAATGATCCAGCCATTGTTATGTTCTAAATGGTGCTTATTGTTCTTATCATAATGAGTCAGAATCCAGCTTCTGTAATTAATAATCCACCCTTTAACTTAAAAAATCTGTCACAATACATATTATAATAATTAATTGATGTGAGATAAGCACCCCTATGGTATATCATCTATTAACAGGCTAAACAAAAATTCTACATACTCTTCTGCAGCAGGTTTATATTTGTAAATAATAAAATAATATTTAGGTCTATTTCAGTTGGAAAAACAGAAAGAAAAATGAAATTGATTGAGCCTGGAGATAACAATAGTTACTGACAAAAAAACCTCTTCCTATTCTATGCTGCAACCTTCAGTTGCTTGTCATCCATGTGTAAACAAACCAGTTGGAAATGAACCCAGCTACATTTCAACTCCTTTTCCATGACAAGTTTGTATGGACTGAAAGTACCAGAGCTCCATAGATTTCCTTCCTTCTTTTGCTCCATTACTTTTCCTACTGTGAGCATGTTTTGTAATTATCTGTAGAACAGCAGTGTTACAGCTGTGTTATAATTATTTAGGTTAGAACTGAAGGCCTAATTTGTCCAAACTTTTGACAATTTCACCAAGAAGAGAGAGAGACAGAAAGAAATGGAGAGAGAGAAAAAATGGCCAATATCATAAAAATACTTTTTTTTGCTCATTTTTCTGTGGCAATGGCCTAAAACTTCTCAGTTATAGTACTGCATATCATAAATCATGTTCCTTGTTTTTTTACTAAGCAACATTCAAGTTCCCACTCTTTGAATGCTAGCCAAACTTCAGTATTGAATTCTGAAGGTGAATGTAATATGATTGAGTAAAGTAGAGGTAGAAGAAACAGGGTTTTTTTTTACAATGTTTAATGAAACTGCAGCTATAGCTGAAAAACAATGATAACAATAAAATATAAAGTATTTTTTAAAAATTTATATTTGATACATAAATGCATCATTATCTATCTATCTATCTATCTATCTATCTATCTATCTATCTATCTATCTATCTATCAATCTACCTATCTGAACTTATTTTGAACAGCTATAAATCCTTTGTGCAGAAATGTTGCAAACAATTTTAAGATGAATTTAAAATGGCATTATTAGTTAGCATAATATGTTACATAATGCAAAGTTTTCTTATTTTAAACAAAAATATGCTTGCACAATTCTTGAAGTCAGTTTTCAGGTGCTCAGTTTTGTTCACTGACTCAGTAGCTATAGCATTATGTTACTGTCATAACATCAAGGAACGTATCTGAGGGATGATGCTGTTTGTCAGGCTAGGAAATTGAAAATAGGGCAATTGATGGGTGCCTCTTTTTAATAAATTTGTGCTCCATTTTTAACAAGTTGAGGCATCAGTGTTGTTATTGAAGATGGAGTTTTAATCATTTTAATTTAAAGTACAGTAGGATGTAGTCCTTCACATCGGGAAGAAAAATCAAATACACAAATATAGAATAGGTAGTAACTGGCTTTAAAACAGTAATTGCGAGAGGGATCTAGATATCCTCGTAAACCACCACTTTTGTATGGACCAGGAGTGTGCTGCAGATGCCAAAAAAATCTAATACTGTCCTATGTTGCAACAACAGAAGGATACGTTCCACATCATTTGAAGTGAGAGTACTGCTTTATGCTACACTGATGAGACCACACATAGAATACTGCAGCCAATTTTGGTCACCACAATTAAAAAAAAAAAAGATACTGAGACTCTAAAAGTAGTGCAAACAAGAGTAACAAAGATTATTCGGTGACTAGAAAATAAAACATATGATGAACAGTTGCAGGTTCTGGGTATGTCCAATCTAGAATAGAAAAAGAAGAAGGATGATATGATAGTAGACTTGGATAAAGATGATAAGAACTTTAAGAAAAGACATAAATAGTTTAGGACTGTGATGGTGAGCCTATGGCATGAATGCCGGTAGTGGCATGCAGAGCAACTTCTGCCAGCACACTAGAGATCACCCAGAAGAGCCTCACTGCACATGCGTACGCGCCACCCGCCTAACAGCTGATTGTCGGGGGTATTTGGTGCACATCCCTATGCATGCTTGTGCAGGAGATGCACAAGCATGCATAGGGACACATGGCATGCGGGGGATTGCACACACATGCACAGATGCATGGTGCATGGGGAGTTGCATGCGTATGCACAAGGGCTGTAGAGGGGACCCACACACATTGGCTTCTAAGTGCT
Organism: Laticauda laticaudata; assembly: GCA_004320025.1. Classification (NCBI taxonomy): domain Eukaryota; kingdom Metazoa; phylum Chordata; class Lepidosauria; order Squamata; family Elapidae; genus Laticauda; species Laticauda laticaudata. The sequence continues at coordinate 5,165 of BHFT01038545.1, forward strand.
GGCACGGGAGCCCAAAAAGGTAAGCCACCACTGGTCAAGGATTTACAATTTTATTTAATGTCAACAGGAGTTAGAATTTATCAAACAAGGCAGTAATTTTGGAAGTGTATTGCAAAGCAGTTGAATTAAAGTTCAGAATGAAAGAGTGTCTTTTTGTACATGATCCCTGAAGAACAATACTTGAGATCTTTAAACCATTTAAAGAAATTTGGTTGCAGCTTAAATTAATGATAGTCAGGCTATGTGCCTTTTATGTCCAATAAAAACATATATCCAGAGACACACACAGGTCCTACATAAAATTATGTATTTAGAAATGTTGCTTAATAACAGTTAAAAAAAGAACTGAATCATTTACAAAGTGGGAATAATCAAAAGATTTTAAAGAAAATGGGAAACGACAACTATTTCTACTACTTTACAGATTTTGTAACAAGAAAGGCCTTTTTTCTTCAAAACTATTTCTGAAAAACTGTAAGATGTAAAATGCTTACGAAAGTATGAGCTTATGAAAAGTCAATAAGCATGGCAGAAGTTGCACACACCAGGAGATGTAGGCAAGTTCATGTGATCTAAATTCCAAAGCATTTGTTTTCAACATTCTGTCATCTAGACCAGCTTGCTGTAGATTGGAAATATTTCTACCAAGACATAGTTAACAAAAAAATTAACAAGAGATGTCACATACACACAGGGAAACAGGTGAAGAATATTAATAGCAGATTGTTGCACAGAAGGTGGGTAAAATTTAAGTGAAGATCAGTGACAGAATTTTACCAAGGAAGGAAAGATAGGTTCATACATATAAATTCTAGAAACAATAGTGTAACAGTCACAGAACACATTCATTTAACAAGATTGACACTAGACACGTTACTGGTTGAAACAGATGAAACAGCCCTCTACTTATTCGACCTACATCACAGTGGTGGGATTCAAAAATTTTTACTACTGGTTCTGTGGGTGTGGCTTGGTGGATGTGGTGTGACTTGGTGGGCGTGGCAGGGGAAGGATATTGTAAAATCTCCATTCCTACACCACTCCAGGGGAAGGATAGTACAAAATCTCCATTCCCACCCCATTCCTGGGGGAAGGTTACTGCAAAATCCTATTCCCTCCCCACCCCACTAACCTGCTTTCCAGCTCTGTTCTCCTGTGCAGGGCAACAAAAGAAGACCCAGCCGATCAGCTGGGACTCAGGAGGCAGAGAAGAGATGGGGGTGGGGCCAGTCAGGTATTTGCTGGTGCTCCAAACTAGTCAAAATTTCTGCTACTGGTTCTCCAGAACTGGTCAGAACCTGCTGAATATCATCTCTGCTACATGGACTGACTTGATTTGAAGCTTAAGCCAACTTTAACATTGTGACTTGACAGTAGTCCTCATTTTGCACAATGCAGATCATTTTGAACACACATATTTCATTTTTAAGGAAAAGCAACGGTCAGGTATTGCCATCACTAATCTTCATTTCATGCTGGCAAATTGTAAGATCACTACATAAATTGAATTACTAAAGAGATACCTAATGCTCACTTTTCTGGATCTAATTCAGTTCAGACTGCTTACAAGCTTATGTAGCAGTGACTGTTGTTTTGAGTTATATTCATCAACATTAATACTAGAAAATTATGAATGCTAAAAATATGCAAAAGGAAGAAATCCCATAGTTTGTTATGAATCTCAGGGCCAGCTATGACAACTTCAGTCATTTAAATTGAAAAAAAAAACTTTGAATAATATACAAACAAAAGTCCTTCCACCTTCATTCAGAGGTCTATAAGAAGATATTATAGCCACATTTTGCTTTCAATGGTTTTTTACAATAATGCACATAATAAGTGAGCTACTGGATTTTTCTTTAAAAATAACAACAACAGAATACAAATTGTATTAGAACATTTGGACAAAACCAAATTATTAATTTTGCAATGTTACATGATACTTATATGTGGTTATTTGTCCAAAATATAATAAAAACCACTTAGAAAGAAAATATAATACTGATAAAATCAATGAAGCTTTGTGTACAAATTAATGTTTTGTTCTCTATCTGTATATGTTAAGATATATTGTTATTAGATACCATAGCAATTTGATTATGTATTTTCCATCTACCATGATGAAAATTCTTGTTAAAACTTCATCATACAATAAAGAAGATGAATGAGTCATTCACCATCTGCTTAAACAAATACACTTAAAGAGGCTTCCACAAATGTGATTAAGTTACAGCAGATCTAGAAGCAAAAAATCCCCAGATTTGAAAATGATGATTATACAGCTGTAGCCAGCATCATTAGAGAGCTATAAAAGTTTATGTTCCATTTGGATGGCAAGGACTTTTTCTGAAGACTCAGTGATTGGGCAAATCAATAAATGATCCATTTAGTAGTTGTAAATTTATAAAAAGCTAATGAAATAAGGATCTTGAATTGTAATTACCATTTGCCATCTGAAAAGGTTTTTTAATTCCTTCTATATTCTGTATTATTATACATTTATGCTTTTTTAAAAAATCCTAGTACATTATACAGATTCTGAATAAATAATTTCCAGAATAAAGGGATCAGAATTAATAGCAAACACAAATAATACAATACTATTTTAACTATATATTTAAGTAAGAAATAACAGGTTTATTGTTGTAATGTTGGGTCATAACAATATAGCATGTCAGAAAAAAATAAACTGAAATAATAATAAAGCAATAAAGTAATAAAAAGAGTACTGGGTACAAAGATTTCCACTTTAAATGTTCACTAGTTATAAAGTACTACAAGTCTTAAAAAGATTGGAAAGCAGAAATCTGCTACTTGATTCTTAGGTTTTAAATGCATTTTTTTTGGCTGAGTCTTTTTTTGCATGAAATTTCTAGCATAAAGATGCAAGTCATGAAGTAAGACAATCAACAGAAGCTTTTTAAATTCAATTCTCCTTCCAATTCCTACCTAATGTATTTGGAGTGCATCTCTTAATATTACTCACTATACATTCACAATTTATTGCCACAGGAAAAAAAAAGGTTTTATTCCCAAAATAAAGTTTTCAGGTTCAAATTTCTGAACGTATAAGTCAGCCATTAGCTGCTGACAAAATGTCCAGTTCAGGATGCTGTCATAATCAGAATGGAAAATTTTCTAAATAATTTGCAATCTCCATACACAGCAGGTTGTTAATGGCACACTGGCACCTATCAACAGCATGTGGCTTATTACTGCCATCACATAGTTCTCTGTTCTCTCACTAGATCAGCCAACAAAAACGTTACAAACAAATACATGGTGGAAAACCGACTGAGCAAATCTCCAGGGTGGAGTTTGCATTTAGTCAAAATGCCTATCCTTTTAGCTGACTATAGTTAATGTTCTCGTTAGAGAAAAATATTGCAACTATGCAGAACTCAGTTTTAGTTACAGTAGCTAAGTAATTGGCTATACTAATTGATTCTCACTGGAAGACTGAAAGAGATAAGAATTTAACCAAATTTTCTGCTTACTCTACAGTATGCCTGGCATTTTGAAGCAAAGAAGCCAATGGTACAGGATAAATGACAAAGGTTTTTTTTAAGGTAGCATCTCATGAATTAATGATAAAGCAGAAATTATAACATGCAATATTTGACAAAGAGAAACATGATTTAATCTGTGAGAAATTAAGAAATAATAAAATCAAGTTATATATATGGATTTGCAACCCAGTCCTTGGATAAAGAACACACATCCCTTATAAAATACTTGATTCTAATACTCTGACTAGCTGCAAGGTATTATTTTATAGGGACATGCTTTATTAAAGCCATTCCTAACAACAATTTATTCTTTCTGAATAGTAACACAATAAGCTTTAGATTGTTCAGTTCAGTAGATAGATATATACTCTGGGAGCAGGGGCATCCCTTGCTGCCATATAGATAATCTTAGTAATACTATTACTGAAGTTATAGTGCAACTTAACTGTTATCCTATCAGAGTTATGGATATTTAACAAGACATAGAATAGGTATACATTTCAAAATTTCACCCATTCTACGGAGTAATCTTCTCTTTCTGATTAATGTAAAAATATGAATAAAAATAATTTTGGTTTAAGAAATTCAGAAAGCACACACAGATTTTCCTTTTATTTAATTACTGTAAAATATATACATTCTCCATTACTTTTCCTTTCACAATACTGTCTATCTTCTGGCACAGTTTTTCTGCAATAAGATTTTTATAGCGAACTGTTTTCTTTTCCTCTCCTAGCCATATTTTATCTAATTCTTGGGGGATCATATTAAAGCCAAATTGTTCTCTATTTTTTTTATAATGGGTTTGTATTTGTGCAAAAGGCCACCATGCTATCTCCTTTCGTTGAATTTGTATTTGGTTCCTATTTTTAAGCTCTCCAGTATCATATAGTAAATCTTTATACCTGACAATATTTTCATAATCTAATAGATTTGGATATGTGACTGCTTCCAATATAGATAGCCACAATGGAACCTTTGGGTAGTGTTTTTTTTAATCTTTCCCCAGATATTGAACAACACANATATTAAACAACACATTTCTTACATGGTGCCTTTGGAAATATGAATGTTGTTTAGATTTTCCATCCCACATGAAGGCTGCCAGCCAAGTTGGAGATCAAAACCTTCTAATACTAATAACCTTCTATTTTCTAATTTAACGCAATCCTTAAACCAGTTTACTATAGCAGCATCATAATATTCAAAATCTGGAAGGCCTAATCCTCCTTTTTTTCTTGTCATCCTGTAATAATTTATATTTCACTCTGGGTTTTTTCCTCTGTCATATAAATTTAGATACACATTTGTTTAATTCTACAATTTTTAGTCTTCTAATCTCTTGTTTTTGCCTAATTTGAATTAAGAGAGTCTTTTTTGCCAATACATACAATAGAGGAGCTAGGGGGTAGCCTTGTCTTACTCCTTTGTTTATCTTTATGGTATCTGTATTTTCCCCATTTATTAAGATTTTTGAGGTTTGCATGTTATAAATTGTCTTAATAAATCCTATTAAATTTTCACCAAATTTCATGTCTTATCAGTTGTCAAGTGCCTTCTGGGCGTCTAAAAATATCAATGTCATTGTCTTGGTTGAGTATACTTCATAATATTCTAATAGATCCATTCTGGTTCTTGTATTTGTTTTTATTTGCTTATGGGGGAGGAAGCCATTCTGATCAGTGTGGATAATTCTACTTAATACTCTCTTTAATCTTTCCGCCAATATTGTA
>BHFT01038549.1:0-32174 GCA_004320025.1 Laticauda laticaudata
AGAGAGATGTTGCTAGAAATTAAACTAGAAGAAGAAGTTTAATAGAGAAACATGATGTTTGGGGAAGAATTTGGATATGGATTGAAATTTAAGAGAATGGCAACAAACTGTAGTTTCAAAATTATAAAATGACAATGTCAACAGCATGAAAAAAAATGTTATAAGATTTTTACAGGGCATCCCCCCCCCCCCCAACAAGAATAGCAAGAATGATTTAAAGAATCAATCCGAAAATGTTGGAAATGTCATCCGACACCTGGGCTCATATTACCATATGTGGTGGACTTTGTGCGGATGCTAAAAGTACTGGACTAAATCCACAATGTGGTTGGAAAAAATGACAAAAAGCATATAGATTAAAACCAGAGATATTTTAATGGGGAATTCTACCTGATACATACAGTCAAGATTTAAAAATATTTTGATTTGTAATGTATTGTCACAGCGCTAGGATTGGTATTTGCTAAAAACTGGAAAAATGAGAAAATACCATCGGAGGATGATACTTAAGAAACTATATAAGAAATATACTGATGTGCTGAAATGAGTAGATTGACATTGAAATTAGAGAACAAAGAGGATAAAAATAATTTTAATAAAATTTGGGACCTTTTCTATCAATGCTAGATAACAAAATATAATAATAGAATACTGTAGAATCTAGAAAATAAATTGAATATATAAGATGTATTTCTTTTATTATATTATTAAAAATGTATTTAGGGATAGATTTGGGAGGACTATATGAATTGCTTATAAAATAAACTAAGTATAGTTACTTGCAAAGTATGAATGAACCAAAATTAACAGTCAAATGGATTGATTAATAATAATATACCAGGGCATTCAAATTTTGGATTGATAATGAGTTATTAATGTAATGTAAACTTAATGAGACATAAAATCAATGCACACAAAAATTTGTAAACCAACCGACATCACTGCTTGTAACACGTTATGGAAGAAGTTGGATGCTTTTATGTTTTGTTTGTCTTTGTCTTTAAAAAATCTATAAAACTTAACTCCCAAAAAAGAAGAGATGCGACTGCTACTTTTGTCAGAAATGGAGTAGGGGTCTCCTGCTTGGGCGGGGAGTTGGACTAGATGACCTACAAGGTCCAACTTCCAACCTCTGATTATCTGTTAATCTGTATGTGCTGTTACATCTTCTTTGGAAGCAAGATACTGAAGCTGAGTGCAGTATGGTATTTGGCTACCCAATATAAGGATTCATTGGAAAAGACTGACTGTTGGGAAAGGACTGAAAGGAAAAGAGAAGGCAGAGGATGGGATGGTTAGAGTGTGGTCATTGAAACAGTGAATATGGTTGGGGCAAATTTTACATCTCCCTAATAAGGGAGACATTAGGAGTGTGTATATATCATATATATATGTGTTGTGTGTGTGTGTTGTGTTTATGTGTACGTGTATATGTATGTGTAATGTGTGGTGGTGTTTTATTATAAACTAAAATATACAGATAAGGCCTGATGATGGCAGATGAGATTCTGCGAAACATGCTAACACTGTTAAAAGCACAACTACAATGACGTGGGATAATACCCGAGAGGAAGATGAAACACGCATACACACACACACACACAACACACACCACATATAGGCATCCGACTTTCAAGTGGCACAAAACCCTAGCCCTATGGAAAACCCCAGCCACGAATATTAAAGAGAAAGCCATAGAGATTGTAAAAGACCTGAAACAATGAATAGAAGAGATGATTCCAACCAGCTGTCAATCATTTTGAAGCCTCAGCTCTGTAAATAGAAAAAAAATAAATCTCCCACAGCCACAAGCCAGGCAAACACACCGGGCACAACCAGAATTCCCCCCTTAATACCTCCAGCTCAAACGCACCTCAACAGGCACCAGATGACACCTAGCTTTCCATAACAAAATGATAGCTGCCATTTACTGCAGCCAAACCGCACTAAAAGCTCCAATACAGGACACAATATGTTGCCAGACAATCAACACAACACAAAGCCACAAAACAGACAGAAGATATTAGAAACACCAATCAAGCAGAAACATAGCAAACTCCAAAGACAAATAAACAGAGACAAGATGCAACCAAAGTCAGGATGAAGAAAAACCATTCTGGACAGCAGAGGCTAGCACCAAAATTATAAAAACAGAAACGCTGTGAAAGTCTGACTCTCAGACGAACACAATCAGAGCCTTGATGAATGGCAGATGAGATTCTGCCGAAACGTTGGGTACATATATAATATATATTATAATATATATATATATATATAATATATATATAATAATATATATATATATATATATATTATATATATATATAATATAGTTTGTCTTTTTTGAGCTCTCGCGGGTACTTACATTTGTGCTGTTTAGGCTTCCTTCCGGGTTATTAACCCACGTCATTGTAAGTTCTGTAAAGTTGTAGCAACGTTCAGCAGAATCTCATCTGCCACATCAGGTCTTCTGTGTGGAATGTGTGGTCTCACAGTTTCTCTGTTTCAATTTGAGGCTGGTCTATTCTGATTGACCTATTAGCCTGGGTCTGTGTTCATTGGACTTGGAGTTTGATTGAAATTGGTGTTTCTGGTTTCTTCTGTCTATTTTGTGGCTTTGATTGGCTTGGCAAAGCACTCTGTTCTTGTGTTGGAGCTTTCAAATTGCAGCTTGGCTCCGTGGTGAAAGGGACGGCTGCTATTCTATCAGCAAGCTGCTATTCATTAGCAAGCTGGGTTTCACCCTGGGTGCCTGGTGGGGGGGTGTTTTGAGTTGGAGTATGCAGAGGGAAGTCTGTTTGTGCCCAGGTGGTTTGCCTGGCCTGGTGGTGTAGAGCATCTTTCTATTTGAGAGTGCAGGCTTCCAAATGATTGACAGTCTGCTGGAATCATCTCTTCTATTCATTGCTGTCAAGGTCTTTCTGTTCATCTCTATGGCTCTCCTTGATGAATTCTGTGGCTGGGGTTTCTAATAGTGGCTTAGGGTTTTAGTGCCATTGGAAGTTGATGTGTGACCTGTTGGGTTTTCATGTGTTGGACTAGTGAGGAGGTGTGTTTCGCTTTTTTTACTGCATTTTTGTGTTCATCTAGGCGGGTACTTATTCTATTGGTCTGTCCAATGTATGTGGCCGGCATGATGTACAGGGAATTTCGTAAATGCCTTGGTTTTCCAGGTCAATTTTGTCTTTGGGGTTCCTCAGGATGGCTGCTATTTTTTTTGTCTGTTTTGAAGGCAGTTTTGATGTGATGCCTCTGTTAGTATCTTACTGATTTTATCTGTAGTACCTCTTATGTAGGGCAAGACAGCTGTTCCATAGGTCTGTTGGTCTTCTAGGTCTCTGTTATGTCTTTGGGTGTTTTTTGTGATTACAAGCTGGGTGATTTTGTTTTTGTGGAAGCCTTGGCTGTCAATACTCAGTCAGGGTGCATAGTTCAGTCTTTATATGTGTCTTGTCTGCCAGGCGTTTGGTTCTGGTAATTAGTGTTTTCCGCCACGGAATTATCTGTGCTGGGTGGTGGTGGGATTGGGCGTTGAGCGTAAGCGTTGGTGTGTGTTTTCTTTTGGTATATGGTGTGTCCCAGTGTGCCATCTGTTTCTTTTGTAGATTAGTACATCTAGGAATGGTAGTTGTTTGTTTTCCATGATGAACTTGATTTTGGGGTGTGTGTTGTTTAGGTGTGTTAGGAAATTGTTTAGGTTTTCTTTTCCATGGGGAAAAGAATATATATATATATTCGTAGATTTTCACGGGTACAGGTATGTAGGTCTAGGTGTGTTCGGTCTTTTCCCGCATAAGATTAAGAGTATCTTGGCGCCATTTTGGCGAGGATGGCGAGTGGGACCTCGCCGAAACATCGCCAAGATACTTTTACACGGGAAAAGACCCGAACACACCTAGACACACACACACACACACATATGCTGTCTTACAATATATAGTACATTCAGGAAGTATTCAGACCCTTTTTCACTTTTGTCAATTTTGATAGGTTGCAGCCTGATTCTACAGTTTTGGAACTATATTTTTTTCCAGATTAATCTGCACTCGGTACCCCATAATGACAAAGTGAAAATAGAAGTTTAGAAATGTATGTAAAATTATTAAAAAGAGGAAAAAAACCCTCAAATATCGCATTGGCATAAGTATTCAAACCCTCCACTCAGTACTTTGTGGAAGCACCTTTGGTGGCAATCACAGCCTTGACTCTTTTGGAGTATGAAGCGACAGGCCTTGCACACCTGGACTGGGGGAATTTTCTGCCATTCTTCCTTGCAAATCCTCTCAAGCTGAGTCAGGTTGGATGGCAACTGTTGGTAGATAGCCGTTTTCAGGTCCCTCCAGAGATGTTCAATAGGGTTCAAGTCAGGGTTCTGGCTGCGCCACTGTAGGACACTCATAGACTTGTCCCTAAGATCCTGTGTAGTCTTGGCTGTTTGTTTAGGATTGTTGTCATGTTGGTAAGTGAACCTTCATCCTAGTCAGAGGTCAGCCCAGTGTGGAACAGCCACACCCACAATCCATAGTTCCAGTAATTCCAGAATACGTCAGATTTCTCACAAAAATTCACTTTCGCCATTCTTGTACCTGTGTTGCATTCTTTATTTACACATTCATCATACATTCATATTCCTTTACACAAAATGTTCATGTAATCCCTCCTCATTGTATTGGTCTTTGTTATAGGAACCCTTTTGCAGATATTTGATATAATAACATTAAGTATTGTCTCCAAATGGCTGTATAGGTTTTGACTTCTTGTGTGTTAGAGGCAGAATCCAATTTCTGTGAGAAATAGATGTTCATAAATACACAACCCAACATGTTTAAGAAACACTCATTTCAGCTGATAAAAGTCAAAAGTGTCATAATTGGTAGGTATAATCTATTACCACACATTAGCAAATATGGTATCCTGGGGCCTGTTGAAAGGTAAAGAATTGTTTGAGTTGAACTCAACTCTTGATGATTTCCTGATGACTTCGTAGATAGGCTTGTACAGTTTTGGTGGTTGGGAGGAAAAGCAAATGGTTTGCCATAGGTTTCTTCTGGAATGTTTCTTTTATTTTTTAGTGTAACAAACCCTGGCACTGTTTAGAGCTTTCAATTTAAGTATTAATTAGGCCTGAGCTTAAAAAAAAGTTGCTCATCCTGGTAACATGGCCACTCAGAAGTAAATCCCAGTCTGCAATTTAAACACAGGATTTCAGTATGTATTTATTAACAGATGAACAGAGTTGGAAGGGAGCTTGTAGGTCATCTAGTCCAAACCCCTGCCCAAGCGGGAGACCCTATATCATTTCTGACAAATGGCAGTCCATATATACAATACCTTGCCTATAAAAATAACCATTTTAATTGATTATCCAAAGTAAGATGACCTGGATGATTGAGGATTTCCAGAGACACATAGGAATTATTGTAAACCATGAGATGACATTGTGATATTCCTTTTATATTTTGTACACACCCACACCCACCCAAATTTGATAATCAGAAGTTAGCAAGAAAATTACCGAACTAGCTGGATTGGTAGTCTTTGGATTTTTTTTAAACATACTCAAGACATTTCATGCTGAAGGATAAACCCCATTCTCTGATGTTAGATCCATGCTAAATGCTGGATAGGGCTAGAATCCATCTATCTAGAGCTATTACAACTTAAACCTTGAAAATACAGTGATTGGTTTAACAACTTAAAAAAAACATTTTGTCAGCTGCATGCTCAGTGATGTTTTTAAAAATAAAACCAGTGCTGATGATAACTTAATTGTAAAGTTTCTCACTTTTAAGTGTGGTTTCACTCTGAAAAATTTTTCTTCGAAAAATGTCAAATGCTTCCTGTTTACACTGTATAATTTTGCCTTAACTACACTAAGGAACCTTTTTGTGTGTGACATCCAGAGTACATGCAGTACATAGGTCTTTCTGTGTGCTTATGTGGAAAGGTGGGTCAGGAAAGAAATGTGAGGGGTATATATAACATTTTTAAAAAGTTATTGTTAAACATACCATTGTTGCTCAGTTTGTACAAAATGTATACTTTGTTAAGTAAACAGACAAGCTACAATTAATTAGCAGAATATGTTAACCCTGTTGAATGTTTGAGCTCATCAGTACAATTTGCAGCCAATTCCATTGTCTCTGATTATCACTTATTTAGTTTCTTTTCTAATAGTTATAACCTGCCCCAATCCTGAAGACTTGACTGTGGTACAAATTCAGAGCAACAACAATTATGCAAAATTAAAATAATATCATAAAAGTGCTATATTAAGGGCTGAATGCATGCTGGATTAAAATTGCTTTAATTTGCTTACAAAATTTAATTGTTAACTGTTTAGTGTCAATGATGCCTGATAGTTGTGGTGCCTATTTAAGAGTAAGTATGAAGACATTTGAAATGAAGAAATGAGAAATAGCAAGCCACCATGTAGAAAACTTGAAATCTTTATTTTTTTCCAGAACAAGTTTAAGAACAAAATCTATAAAGAATAAAAAAATACTATAATGTGTAACCCCAGGCTCCTGGATGCCATGGCAACATGCTACTATAATTAAGTCAAGAGTTCCAAGGATAGAATCTAAACACAAAAGAAAACGTTAAGAAATGCATAGATTACAATGACTATTGTTGAATTTTATTTTTTTTTAGAAAAAGTAATTGTCATAACTTTACCAAATAAGCTCATTAATTCTCTATGGAAGTCATATTCTATCTGTCATGCTAAGGATTTTCGCATCTATATTTGTATAGCTTGGAAACAGCTGTGCAGGCTGGAACCATTTTATGTGTCAAGATCCATGAATTACGTAGGATTATCCTATGATCAATAACCTTGTGGACCTAGTATCTTCTATTTCTTTTTCTTGTAATCAGTGTTGTCTCTAAACATTGTCCCAGGCTACGTGTGGATGGGCAACTATTTCCCTACTTTTTCTGTTAAAACGGTTTCCTCCCCATTTAAGGAGGATTCTTTGCCACTGTTAGCAGGATGATGTCAGAGAATCATTAGATGGAAACTCCTTTAATCTTTTCAAAAGGATGTCAGATAAATGACATGACTTGTTCACATATACAGGTAGTCTGTGATCACCCGGGGCATGGCACAAAGGCAACACAGTCACATATGGAAGAAAAGTCCCTTTAAAATCTCCAACTTTGCCCCCAATGTCCAGTTACCTTCGGCTGGAGAAAAAACTCTCCCAAAAACAGTCTTTAAGTGGAAGAAATTCAGTCCAAAAACAAAGTGCGTATAAACTNCACCAGTAACCCAGATAAGCCTTGACAATAAAAGATAACTCATGATTTGCTTCCAACAAGTTGCTGTGCACAAACTCCCTTTTTAAACACTGTGTTCCCAGCTGCAGCTAATGAAGGGAATCAGGGCCCTTTCCTCCCCCGTAAGCCATGCAACTCACGTTGCTCCCTTCTCCGTTCCTCCCTGCATGCCCTACGATGAAGAAGTGGGCCTGGATCTTCTAAATTCCCTCTGCCTTGCTCTACCTCTCCCCTGCTCTGCCCAGCCAGACTTTGCCCTTCCCCAGTTTCTTCCACAACCATTGGAGCCACGCTCCCACTCCCTGTCAGTGCTCAGCCTCCCCCTCAGAATCAGATTCCAACAGGAGTATGACATAGTCCTAAACTTACAACCACAACAGACGCCAGAATTTCCATTGCAGGTGGTTTTTAAGCGAATCATGCCTGATTTTATGACCCTTTTGCCACAGTTAAGTGAATCACTGCAGTTGTTAAGTGGTTAGCACATGGTTGCTAAGCAAATCCAGCTCCTCTTTGTCGGAAGCTGCTGGGAAGGTCACAAATGGTGATCCCATGACCCTCAGGCACTGCAACTATCCTAAATATATGCTGGTTGCCAAGTGCTTGAATTTTGAGCATGTGACGGGGGATGGTGTAATGAATATAAGAGCGAGAACTGGTTGTCACTTTTTTTCAGCACCATTGAGCTGTCATTAAATGAATAGTTATAGTCAAGGACTACCAGTAAAAGACTGGAATACATGGTGAATTATTTTAGACTACATTCTACAACAGGGGTCTTCAAACTTGACAGCTTGAAGATTTGTGGACTTCAAGTCCCAGAATTTATCCTCCAGTCATATTAGCTCAGGAATTCTGGGAGTTGAAGTCCACAAGTCTTAAAACTTGCCAAGTTTGAAGACCCTTGTTCTACAACATAGAGACCACCCAGTCGCCAGTACTGTATCTAATCCTAAGTGCTTAGTCATTTGTCTTTATCAGGAGGGTTGAATAGAAAGAGAAAGAATGGGTTGAGTATGGAAAGAGAAAGAGTGGGTTATGGAAGGTCTTTGTACAATTATTTGTATATGCTATATTTTATACTAGAAACAATCACTATTTGGTATACTACATTGAATAGTTTTGGATGGGTCATGTTCAGAATGAAATGGGGCTGTTCTCTTCGGCATATGGACTAACATGTTCCCGTTAGGGAAGGTTGCAGGCCAGAAGGTGGTACTGTTGTACTGTTCTGGGACATTGGCAGACAGTGGAAGAAATGAAGTTTGGTGCTGGAAATTTTGAGATGGATGGATGAGTGAATGTCAATCTTCATGTCAGATGCATCAATAAATCTCAGCTCTTCAGATACTGAACACCACAGTCAGGAACTAAACTCTAGGTCTCCATTGCAAGCCTAGCAGTGATGGGATTCAAATTTTTTTACTACCGGTTCTGTGGGTGTGGCTTTGTGGGCATGGCAGTGGAAGGATACTGCAAAATTCCCATTCCCTCCCCACCCCACTAGCCTGCTTTCCAGCTCCATTCTCCTGTGCAAGGCAACCAAAGAAGACTCAGCCAATCAGCTGGGACTCAGGAGGCAAAGAATAAATGGAGGCAGGGCCAGTCAGAGGTGGTATTTGCCAGTTCTCTGAACTACTCAAAATTTCCACTGCCGGTTCCCCAGAAATGGTCAGAACCTAATGAATACTACCTCTGAAGCCTAGGTAATTTTAGCTGTTTTCTTCACAACTCTCAGATTTGGAAGACGAGATTGAAAAAAGATCTGAAAGCATGAATAGAAGAGATGATTCCACCAGACTCAATCATTTGGAAGCCTGCACTCGTAAATAGAAATATCTCCACACCACAAGCCAGGCAAACACCTGGGCAGAAACAGACTCCCTCTGATACCTCCAGCTCAAACACACCCCCACCAGACACCCAGATGAAACCAAGCTTCCTAACAAATGATAGCCGTCCATTAATTGGAGCCAAGCTGTACTAAAAGCCTCCAATACAGGAACACAATGTTGACAGCCAATCAAGACAAAAAAAGCCACAAAACAGACAGAAGATATTAGAAACACCAATCAAGCAGAACACAGCAAACTCCCAAGACCAATAAACAGACCAAGACTCCCAACCGATCAGGATGAAGAAAAAACCATTCTGGCACAGCAGTAGGCTAGCTCCAAATTTAAAACAAATAACTGTAAAAGTCTGACTCACAATACAGGACACAATACAGAAGCCTGATGATGGCAGATGATTCTGCCGAAATGTTGCTACAACTTTAAAAGCACAACTACAATGACGTGGGAAAATGCCCGAATAAAGCTGAACAGCACACATGTAAGTACCCACGAAAACTTAAGAAAACACACACACACACACACACACACACACACATGCATTTTCTGGAGATTTGCTATTGTGGGCAGCTACATGAAGGAATGTTGATTATTAGAAACATAAATAAAAGCACAGAACTTTTCCCAGAGTTTCCCATGTGTTTTATTGGCATTCCTCCATCATATTTTAAAAACATATGTGGGGTGCAATGATCATAATGCCTCATAACCTACTGAGGTTAAATGCTTTCCCCAGTAGGAGCAGGATTTTGAGAGTCAAGAAAAAATGTTCTAAAATATATTTTAAACAAAGGAAGAGACCAGCTCCAGGAACAGGATGCTGAACCTCTTCACAGATAGGGTAGAGGAATACATTATGACTGGCTTGAATTCCTGAGACAGACTGCAAAAATAGAATCACTGTTAGGTTTGTAGGGATTTAGCAATTGGAAGAATACTGTGCCACTTTTCCAACAATTTCAAGAAAAACAGCAGAATCAAAAATACCTTGACTCATTTTCCCAAACTACATGATATATGAAACCAACTAGATCCAGAGCTAGTCCCGAAATGGCACAAATCCCTAATGTAAAAGTGTCCTAAAAGTATACAATTTTCTTAGTGGTAGAGGAAGGAGACAACTATTTATTTATTAGAATCATATAGATACAGTACACTAATACAATATGTGGGCCTACACCCTGGAGACGCAGCTGTCCTTGCAAAGTGGCATTCAATGATCCGAAAAGCAGACCCTGCACCTCTGGGAATATGCTACAAATACAACTGACCAAGTAAGATTGAGAAAGAAAATTTGTGGCTCTCAAGATGTAGGTGAAGTATGATTCATAGTACCCCACATTATTGCCAGATGATTAGATAGTAGTCATAATTATTGATCACTTTCCTGTGAATAACTGAATCATGATTTACTTAATTCAAAGTTCCAAAAGATACTGAATACTTCCAGTTTTGATACTGGTAGTCACTTTTTAAGAAAGATTTAGAAAAACTCAGGTAAAAAAAAACAAGCATTTTGAAAGGACTTTCACAATTTTGAGGGACTGTGAGAAAACTTAATGATACTGATATGCTGATATCAGAAATGATACTGTTCTTCTAACAGGGATGTTGGGATGTTGAGCTTTAAAAAAGCCAGCTTCTGCTCTCTATTATCCTAATGTAAAATGGAATACTTGTCTTAACTTTCAAATAGAGATGAACAATGTTTGAAGGGTGAATGGCCACATCTCAATTTTTGAAAGATCCACAGGAGGCAATCTAATAATGTGGCATCACCAAAGAAGGCATGGCTCATTCTTCAGCTTTTGGGCAGATTTTAAGGATGGAGATGGGACCAGAAATCCTCTTACAGATAAACCCTTTTCATTTCCATTCTTAAAACCACCCCAAATATTTTAAAAAAAACAAAACAGGTTGAAACCTTGCATGTGAAATTTAGCTTGTTTTCCCACTGAATTGCAGAGGCACAACTGCAAGATATTGGTTGCCCATTTCTGAGTTATAGGAAGGCAGATTCTGCCTTCCTATAACTCAGTTCAATAGCAGGTTGAATAAGCTGGCTGCTTCCAATTCCATGGTTCTGTGGTATGAACAGGTAAAAATAACAAAGAACAGATGAAAGTCAGGTATCACATCTGTGGGCACATTGGGGCATTTCCAAAGCCCATTGTATAAATACGAGAAGGAGTATTGTACATGCAAATTGCTGATTTAATCTGTTGCATGCTAAATAGAATATTTTGGGTTGTGTTGGGGTATTTATTAAGCTGTCAAGTTATCCTAAACATTGATTTAATAACATTCCAATTTGAAGATTTGGCTGACGGTTGCAAATCAAGAACATATTTGTGTAATGTTATCATGCTTCTGTGATAAAACCTGCTTCACTGTCCAGAAACTGGTGGGATAGCTTAACCAAATCTTTTGTACATACACATAAATCCTAAATCTGAATAAAAACTTTTTCTCTTATATCCACCAGTCAGAAAAGGTGATGACTGCCAAGATGAGGTCTGGAGTTAATCATTGTCATATAAATCTATGAAAAAGGAACAAATGAAAAAAAAATCAGTTTTGGATAAAAACTTTCCATCCTTCCAATTAAAAATAAACCTGTAGAAAAATATTTCAGTTACCTTCATTCTTAATCATTACAATTCAATTTTACTTATAGTATATATCTTACCATCAGCAATATCATCATATATTTCTTCATCTCTAAATTTAGAAAGAGAAAATATGAATTTAGTTACTTTAGGTAGATTAGGAATTGAGAAGAAGCATTATATATATATTTTTGCTAATCCCATCTTCTCAAATATAAACATTTTAAGGCTATGTTTTGACCATTCTGAGAGACAGAGAAAGATTAACTATGAAATTATTGCACTTACTCATGTACTAGACAGCTTCTTTGGACGTAACCATCTGAAAAATTAAATCATATATATAATTATTTTCAACTTAAATGACATCTCAGCTAAGAAATCCAGACAGAATAAAATTCTAATACAAAAATACTGTTTGTTATCTTTGAGTTCCATCTAGACCAAATAAGATATATTGACATTTTGTTGCAATGAAGAGTATGCTGTATGATGACAAGTTGTCCATCCATGGGATAAAAATGAGCCAATTCCACCCATTATAAAACATTACTTTTCTCTATTTTACAGTCCTGCATGGAAATCAGACAAAAGGCTTTTTCTCACATCACTTGCTCTGTTTTTGAACTGGATCAAAACCAAACTCAGTGATGATCCACTAAAATCACAGAGACAAGCTGCTCTTCACCAAATAGTTCCACCAGTGCTTCCATTTCCCAATTCCACAAAAGCAGTTTGAAGATAACCCATAAACATTTATTTGTACCAATCTCAGAACTCTGAGCAAGAGTCAAAATCACTGCCTCACATGTAGATGGTCACACATCCTTCAACAAAACACACATCTTCCTTATCCTTTTTTTGGCTAGTTGTCTGCATAGTGGTTCCTATGGTTGAAAATTAAACACATGGCAAAACTTCCCCCTCCTTGGAAGACCTGCTAGGAAACCTCTTAGTTGGGAGATGAAACTCAGGGGTGGGATTCTACCGGTTCAGACCAGTTCGGGCGAACTGAGTGTTAAATTTGCACCTGGTTCACTGAACCAGTATTTGAACTGACCGGCTGGCCCCATCCACCCCATCCCATTCCTCCCAGAAGTCTCCACACAGCCCATTTTTGATGCAGGTAAGTGCACGGTCTGGGAGTGGGAAAATACGGGCCTTCCGGAAGTTTCTCGGCCTCTTTCTGGCTTCTGAAGGATCTCCAGAGCCCGGGGGAGGCCATTTTCATCCTCCCAGAGGCCCGAGGGAAGCCTATGGACTCTTGGGAAGGCAAAAAATGGCCCTCCTGGAAATTCTGGTAGGTCACACCCATCAGCTACACCCACCCTGCAAGTGGGCAGTGAACCGGTTACTGGGATTTTTGAATCCCACCGCTGATGAAACCATAACTGCCTATTAGGGTATGTTGAAATGACCTTGAGAAACGGGACAAAGAGCTGCAGCCAAGACAACCATCATACAAAAAGAACCTAAGCCAACAGAAGGAAAAGGGGTGTGGGAAGTGTTTCAGGAGGGGCCCTCCCTAGTTTTCTGGAGAGTAAAAGTATAGCAGGGGACAAATAGTTAGGGCTCATAATATCAAACAGGGACAACATAATGAGATTATATTTGTAATATTTCCACTAGAACTTCAAAATATGTGATGTTCTATGTGCATGAATTTTTGCCTCATCCCATTTTCCAAAACCTGTACTTTGCTCCCCCACCCCCAGTTACCAAAGTCAAATGTATCATACAGGTAATCCTTGACTTATAATTGATTGCTTAATGACCAAAGTTATGGCAGATTCCACCCCTACCCTCAACAGCGACTTACAACCTATTTTTGAAGTTATGATAGCTCCATGCCTGGAGTCATGTGATCACATTTACAATAGTTTGCATTATCATATGACTACATTTGCAACATTTTCTCCTGGTTTCCAACATTTACTTCCTTTTTCTGGCAAAAAAAAATACACGTTGGAGAAAATGGTCTCATTTAACAACTGCCACAAAATAATATAAAAAATTGGGTTCAGTTATGTGATGCCTCAACTTATGATGGCAACAACCTATGACCATAAGGGCTGAATTCTTGGACTGAATTCCTGTCGTAAGTTGAGGATTACATATAATGCCTTTCTGCCATTCTTTTTGAAGCTGAAAAAAAGACAGCTTGACTGAACCATGTAATCATTGGGGGGTTCTCACAATGAAAGCCTTATAGCTAGGAAGGAAAGGCTGGGTATGCTGACTGTCTCCTCCCTACCTTTTCCTGGCCCTTTCTCATCCTTTTGGTCCAAGACAACAACATGGGAAATACACGGTGGCAGAAATTCTGCAGAGGGAAATACACTGCTGTACCTGTTTATTGCACAATATATGTATTTATTAATACATCTGCACCTATATGTGCGTACTGGTAATATTGCATCAGGAACATAGAATTCTATCCCTTTGCCAGAATTATAGTGCAAACAACAACAGAATCTTGTTCACATGCTTTAGAAAACCTTGGAAACACTCTATTTTCTGCAAAACATTCAAAGTGACTTTTAAAAAAAAATTGAATTGGGCTAATTTATTCTCCGGAAAACTTCTGATCTGTAGAATCAATCACCAAAGTAAAGGACCATGCAGTCAATAAACATATCGCAGATTAGCACTTGATAGAACAGCCATGAAGACCTAGAAAAAGATATTCAAATGTCCCCAAAGAGAACCATGCAAGCTATGATGTTGCCTATGACACTCTATGGAAGTGAAAGGTTTGAAGAAGTTGGAGAGAAATAATTTTTGATGATTTGAACTTCAGTGTTGGAGAAGATGCCTAAAAATTCCATGGACAGCCACGGATGCAAAGAAATGGATCCTCAAACAAATCAACCTATTCAAGATACAAATGACCAGGCTCAAATTATCATACGTTGAACTGTGGTGGCGCAGTGGTTAGAATGCAGTACTGCAGGCTACTTCTGCTAACTACTGGCTGCCTGCAATTTGGCAGTTCAAATCTTACAGGCTCAAGGTTGATTCATCATTCCGAGCTGGGTAAAATGAGGACTCAGATTGTTGGGGGCAATATGCTGACTCTGTAAAACCACTGAGAGAGGACTGTAAAACACTGAAGTGGTGTGTATAAGTCTAAATGCAATTCCTACTGCTATACTTCTGAACATTATCCAAAATCCTACTGTCTGAAGAAAGCTTAAGTGCTGGGAAAGCTCAGAGGAAAGAGAAGGAGAGCACCAGCAAGGCAGATGGACCTAATTAAATAGTGATGAGTGCATCACTGGAAGAGCTGAAGGACCAGGTTAGAAGAGATCATCCTGGAAAAAAGTTATCTCCAGAGATCATCCTGGATAAAAGCTATCTGTGTGGTCACTAGGAGTCAAAACAACTCCATGACACATAATTAACCAATTAATTGTGCTTATTTGATATAGCCTTGGAGAGTGAGTTTCTCATATGAAAAAAAAAAAAAACCAAACCCAAACTTCCTGCCCTCACAGTTACATTTAAAAACTGCAGGGCAGACATTCCAGGTTTGATAAAACAGCTCCCTCCTTGGCCTCTGAAATTGGAGTTCCTGTCATTCATTTTAGGGCAGAACCACTTCCCCTTAACTGAAGGATTGCAAATTCACTATGACTCTCATGGGGAAATGAGCTCATATCTTGGGTATTCTTATCTTCTTTTCTCTCTCATCTAAAAATAATCCTTGCCATAAACAAAACTTTTAGAGTACATCATCAATTTTCAACCTGGAAAAAGACGTTGGAGAAGGGTGGAGAGGAGAGAGGAAGTGAGAAGGGAAAAGATAAGGGGGAAAGGTGAGGGATGGACAAAGAGAAGCTAGATATGGTACTAACATTGTTTCAATAAACATGCAACTAACTTGTGACAGTTCATAACAAGTTATGGTATGTTTGATCCATTGAGAATGGTGTTGGAATCTTCTAATGATTTTCAGCTGAACTAAACAATCTCCCTCTTCTGTTCATCCCATTTTGCAACAATAAATCTACTTCCTCAAAACAAAAAGCTCAAATGGTAATTTATTTATTGAATTTTGATGTAGAAAATATACAGTATGTATAGTATATTTGCTGTACTTGGCTAACTTGAAAAAACCAAGAATTTTAATTGTTATCCTCTCTCTATATAACTACTAGGCATATAGATTAACAGAGTTGGAAGGGACCTTGGAGGTCATTTAGTCCAACTCTCTGCCCAAGCAGGAAACCCTACACCATTTCTGACAAATGGCAGTCCAATCTCTTCTTGAAGGTCTCAAGTAATGGTGCTTCCACAACTTCCCAGGGGAACTTCTGTTCCATTGGTTAATTGTTCTCACTGTCAGAAAATTTCTCCTTATTTCAAGGTTAAATCTCTCCTCGATCAGTTTCCATCCATTATTTCCTCTCGGGCCTTCAGGTGCCTTTGAAAATAGTTTGACCCCCTCCTCTCTGTGACAGCCCCTCAAATATTGGAAGACTGCTATCATGTCTCCCCTGGTCCTTCTCTTCATTAGACTAGCCTAGTTCCTGCAACTGTTCTTCATATGTTTTCATATGATTTAGTCTCCAGAATAATTTTATCCCTGACCATTTTCTCACTGTTATGTTTTTTCTTCTTTTCCCTCTCAAAAACTGTACATTCAAAATGTTTCTCTGTTAAGACCATATGCCACATATCCAACAAAATTGACTGCAATGCACAGAAATCTAAGTGATAATAAAATAAATTGGATTAGACCAGGGATGTCAAACTCGTGTCATCACATTGTCATCATGTGACAGATCGTGACTTCCCCTTCACCAACATGCGAGTGTGTGTGGCCAACATGTGACACATCTGGCCCACGGGCTGCGAGTTTGACATCCTTGGATTAGACTTTGAAGTTCCAGAAGACAATCTGTGTTTGTGAAGCATTGGAAAATTTCTGATATTGCTAATGCTTCCCCTGCAAAAAACTCAGCTTCAAAAGATTTCAATTTCATCCTTCCACTCTGTATCAACCTCAGTACCATCTTTATAGGCTTCCAAGCATCAATTGTGTTACATATTAGCATACTCCAAATACTCTATTCCTATTGGTCCCCAAATACTCGAATCTGATTGGTGTTCTACTCGACTGTGATTGGTCAAAAATAATTAGCCTATGATTGGCTGCCCCAGCGGCAGGAGACTCAAGGAGCCATCATTGGCTGTGAGCCGCGAGCAGCCTCTCTATAAAAAAGGGATGCCGCGGCTCCTGGTTCAGACGGAATCCAACAACTAATAAAAGAGCTGAAGTTACGCTGGTCTCGAGTCTCTTTCTTCGTGAACACAACAAATTGTATTCCAAAGTCTAGTCCAGACAGAACGAAGCATGAATATAAAGACACCCTTGATTTGAGTTTGACTTGTGTTGATTATACAGATCTGCCCATGTCTTTTTCTTGGCAACCATAAAAAAATTGGGACTTTTTTCAGGATAGTTGGTCTGGGGAAAATAAGAGGAGGGAGCATTAGGCAATGCCTAATAGGCATGCCACCTATAGTTGTGTAAAATAAAAATGAAATATAAATCAAATAAATCAGTAAGAATTGTCCTTATTTTTTTCTGAGATTAGTCAAGATTGGCTACCTAGATCCTCCCCTCTCCTGTAGATATAATGGGAATAAAATAAGAGAAAAATATTGTAATGAATTGCTTGCGAGATGAAATTTCAAGTACAGTAGAAACTAACAGATGGCCATTATTTGTAAGAGAGGATGGGGTATTCTTGTTTTTTTTCCCTACAGAATGTTGATTCTGTTTTAGTATCAGAAGAATGTATTCAGGGATTCTGTAGAGTTTCTATTCATATCCAGCTGATTCAATTCCAGGAAGTTAAAGAAAGGGCAATAACTTTTACTTTCTTGGGAAGCATGTTTATAGCTACGTTTTTCAAACTTGTCTTAGTATTGCGTATGTTTGCTGCCTTGAATTATTTATAAAAATAATAAAGGAAGGTTAAAAATAAAAACAAAAAGACAAAAAAACCACAGAAATTACAAAATATGATTTAGTGCAGAAAAAGAAAATAATGTTGAAAAGAAACTTAAAGTAGCTCCATATTAATTTTTTTAATGCAAGAGAGGAGAAGGGATGACATCAGGCTTTTACTATTCTATTATTACAACTTATATCAACTACTTCTTTTGGAGTGTGTTCTCTGATATGACCCAAAGGGCCCATAGCATCCTGTCAATGATTTCCTTATACTTGAGAGACAACTGGGTTGTCAACAGTCTGCCAGCTTCTATGTCAGATAGCACCAGATACAACATCAGTAGATGTAGGACTTCCTTCCCTCATCATCTATTGCCTGCAGGTTCCTTTTTTCATGATATACAATACTTCCTCCCAGAGTAATAATCAAATGTGGCTGGGTTTCCCTCCATCCCCCACAAGAGAAATACAGAATAAAACCAGAAATAAACCACTTGATGCAACTGATTGATGCAACAGGTGCTCATGCTTTCCTAAAACTTACACAGAAGTGAACACTTTAGCAGGTGAAACTTCTCCTAGCTTAGAATAATATATTAGAATATCATCAATGTGGCAACATTGCTAATGATTCTGTATCATGATGAACAGTGGCAAATTATAGCTTCAAAAGAATGTTTCCAAACAGAAGCAATAGAAGTTCAATAATAAATGCAAGAATAAAATATTGAATATTTGGGGGGGGGGAAGAAACTCAATTTTATACACGTGCTGTTGGAGTTTAAAGTGGTTTGAGTAATCAGGGAAAAGATCCCGATCTATAGCCTGGTGAAAATATCAACTCCAGGGCAGCTGCTGTTTAAACAATAAATCCCATACCAATTTTTCCCAACCCTGGTGCTCTCTAGATGTACAATTTGGTTTTCAGCTCCCATAAATCCCCAGTCAGCAATGACATGTTGCCAAAATCCACACATCTCAAGAATGTTCAGGATTAGGAGGCTGTTGCAGACTATTAGGGAGGAAAGTTATTTAAGAGTAGCATAACACTTTTTTTTTCATAAGTATGTTTTTCAGAGGATGGGTAAAACAAATGACAATATGTACAATACCACACAAATAGTGCAATGGACATATTTGTGTCAGATACCAGGACACAAGTATGTAAGGGCAATATTTGCATGATGTCATCCACACACATGTCAATTTGGAATTACTGCATTAGCTGCTCCTCCTTTGTGCAAATTTATGATTAATCTACCCTTGAAACCTTGAAATCAACTTTGATTCATCATCCATTCTGTCTTCATCCTATCACTTTATATTTTACCATATACATCTCTTAGATGAGCCATTTCTCCATTTTTAGTTAATTATCCACAAAGATATAAACGTTTATCTATTTGCTCATTTTTTTTGCAAATCCTTCAAGTTTTCCCTTTAAAAATACATACACACATATTTCTGAATAACTTACTGTAGAGCAAAAAGATGGTTGGTAGAATTATTATTTGGCATGTGCTATTTATTTGCCCCACTTTTATCCTTTTAGTCAGAATTTTGCCAAACTCCTTCCCAGACACTCTTAGCAAACAAACCTCCCTGAATTCATCATTTGTCCTTTGAGTAATATTTTTTCCAATTATCAGGCATAGAAGTAGCAAACAAATCACACAATCACTTCATAAGGAAGCCACATCCATACTTTGACATTTCTCCTATGACGTCAATATTACCATTTCCCCAATTTTATACAGATCATTTAGGACTCAATTTCATCTGTTTTCACTTGGATACTTTTATAACATTTGTTTTAAATCAATTCTCTGACATATCACTGTTATTCCCATACTCTTGTCTCAAGCATTCCTCGAAATATTACCTCCCTTCTGCTTGCCATCCCAAATTGTTACCCCTTTTATTTTTATCCCATTTACTCTGTCAGGGGCTCCTTCCTTAATCCCTTTCACTCACTTCCAAAACAATATGTTTCCATCAAAATTGCCCTGCATTTATTTATTTATTTATCTTATTTATCTTATTTATTTATTTGATTTGATTTGTCAATCACTTACAAGATAATAAGTGTAAGTGTATACATAGTTATGAATACATGAAATGGGTACATATAAGAAAAATAAAAGAAACAATAGGACAGGGATGGTAGGTCACATTTGGTGCGCTTATGCACACGCACTATAGACCTCTTAGGAAAGGGTGAGGTCAATAGTAAATCAAATTACTATTTGTAAGTAAAGTAACTATAATAATAGGAAGTAAATTGTAAGTTAAAGTTTTTGGGTTTGGGGAAGAAACCACAGAGTCAGGTAGAGTATTCCAGACACTGACCTCTGTTGCTGAAGTTGTATTTCCTGCAATCAAGCTTGGTGCAGTTAACTTGAGTTTGTATCTATTGGTGTCTCTTATGCTGTATGGTTGAAGCTGAAGTATTCATTGACAGGTAAGTCATTGCAATGTACAATTTTATATACCACACTTAGATCAGACCGAAGTGGCGGTAATTCAAGGTTTTCTAGGTCAGGAATTTCAAGTCTGGTGGACATAAGGTATTCTGCAATGGGTAGAGGAGTGGAGAACTCTTCTTGTGAAATTTTCTGGACTTTCTCAACTGTGCTATATCAGATACGTAATGTGGGTTCCAGACTGATGAGCTGTATTCGAGTTTGATCTAGCAAATGTTTTGTATGCTCTAGTTAGTTGTCTATATTATCAGGGAAAAGCTACTAGATTAGGTTAACAACCTTATGGCCTTTTGATTTATGTAGTTACAGTGGGCGCTAGCACTTGATCATTAGAGATGAGTATTTCAAGGTCCTTTGCAGAAGCTTGGATCATCAACAGGTCTTGACAATTCAGCTTGTATTTTATTTTCGATTTATTTTCTGATTTTTTTTGCCAGTATGTAAGACAGAGCATTTATTTGTTGAGATTTGAAGTTGCCATTTGTTTGACCAATCTGATTCATAGTCAAGATCTTTTTGAAGGGTAGCAATATTGTCTATGGTATTGAACAGCTTTACATTATCAGCGAAGAGAACGCAGTTGCTCTTAATATGATTTCTTTGTGTTTTATCATCTTCACCATTCCTTGCATTCTTTGACTACATTCTCTTCATCTGTCTTTTTCTCACTCTATAACTTTTTGAAGCAGTTATTCTTTTTTTTGTATTTCCCTCCATCTTTAGCTTCCTTAACTTTACCATCCCACCAACCCCCTTTTTCATACCTCTCACTGTTACAGCACATCTGTTGTACTCTGTGGAGTAATTTTTTCAGTCTTCTCCAAGCAGGAATAGCATGCATCAGAGGAGGAAATAGAAACAGGTGACAGGTGGTAGGTCACAGAACTTGGGTGAGGGGGGGGGACACATAGGAGGTCATGTTTGAGCCCCTTGACATGGCTCACACAAGCTGGCAAACTTCCTGCAAGCCTTGCACCGCTAATGTGCATTCTGCACATTAATCCTGCATTCTAATGTGGTAGACCAAGTAATCATGTTATGTTGGATAAAACACAGAAGGAATGAAATGTTAAAAGGAAATCTCCCTGAGAACCAAGTTATGCTTTAGGACATTGGCATATAATCATATTTACTGAAATCATTTTATGAATCATATCCTTTAAGAGAGGAGTGATGTGCTGCATTATCTGGATTCCAGAAGGCAAATACTATAATTTCACCCTGATTTAGGAGTATCCCCTGTTGTTAAAAGAGTTTTAAACTTAAAGGAGAAAGGCAAAGAAGCAGAGCTATAATGCCAGCTTCGGGGACTTTGTAGAGAAATAAAGTGAAAGGTCACACAAGCTGCAGTCTGCATTCCTAAAATTCCAATTGTTAATACCTCCCTGGGGAAAGAGATGTGTAACAAACGGACGTATTCATGAGAACCAGGTGCAGTCAGAAAAGCAAGTTAAAATGGCCATTCATTCAGCATGATGCTGAAAAAAAGGCAATTGGCCATGACTTCGTAGTTCCTTAATCAATTCTAACAATTATTCAAACAAAATTTATATTTTGCCCACATTAGATGGGGCGTGAAAAGTTTCCTTTCCATAACCTACTACCAGTAGTATTACTTAGTCTGTTATGTGGATGCTTGTGTGTTTTTAGGAGGTGGGGAATTTTGGTGGGTGGGGAGACGTTTAGGGATTGTCACGTGTGTGTGAATGTTGAGTCTGGTCTCTGGATGTTATGTGAATTTTGTTGTATGTCTACTGTGTATATACATACAATGACAATAAAGAATTCAATTCAATAGGTTGGGACTACAACTCCTGCATTTTACACAATGCTGGAAAGAGATTTTAGGAACTAAAGTTCCAGCGTATCAGAAGGGTGATAAGATGTAGAAAGAAAAACTGTTATGAATGAGCCATGACATCACAAAGATGGCAAACTAACAAAGACTAAAATGTAACATTAGCATGAAAGATTTATCAAATCTTTGTCAGACCTGCAAGGTAAAGTCATGCATGCTAATTCTACTTCTGTTGTAGCAAAACCTTGAAAATTTGAAAGCACTTCCCTTTATCTTCATGAGAACTAGAGGAGTGTGGTCTGAGGCATTGGCCCAACTCAGAATGTTTTTAAATCTGATTGTTGTTTTGATAGTGACTCTTCTTCCTGTTCATCAAGGTTATTCTTTCTGCTGGTGACAACTTCAAACTCTCCAGATGGGCTGGATAGCAACTCCCAGAATTCTGGAGGTCGTGTTGGGAAATTTGGACTCATAATCTACTTGTTCAAGAGGAACCAAATGTAGAAAAAGTTACCTGATTATTTATTATCCTATCACTTCCCCCATCCCCACATATAGGAATGAGAAGTAGCAAAATACCTATTATTTCAGGAAAGATGTTTTATTTTTTATATAGAGATAGGACTTGCAACTCATAAGGATCCCTGAGACACATTGTTAAAATCATTCTATTTCATACAAGATTAATCTGTAATACATAATATCAAGCTTTCATTTTTGTCTGCTAGAATGAAGGAATAAGAGCATTCCAGACAACCAAAAGCCAAACCTGTCTTGTTTTCCCCTTACTAGAAGCTTCATTCATTCCGAACTATCCGCAAATCTTTATGCATCTAACTTTGTTCAGCCTCATTATTATTTTCTTTTTACTAGAACAAGTCAGAGTTTTTCTCTGGTAATATTACACTAATAGCTAGAGCATACAAAACATTTGCTAGACCAATACTCAAATACAGCTCATCAGTCTGGAACCCACATTACGTATCTGATATTAACACAGTTGAGAAAGTCCAGAAATATTTCACAAGAANCACCAAACTTGATTGCATGAAATACAACTTCAGCAACAGAGTGATCAATGTCTACCTGAGTCAAAGTCAGAGTCTACCTGACCCTGTGGTTTTTTTCCCCAAACCCCAAAAACTTTAACCTTAGACTGTCTACTATTGACCTCACCCCTTTCCTAAGAGGTCTGTAGGGGGCATGCATAAGCGCATGTAAATGTGCCTACCATCCCTGTCCTATTGTTTCTTTTTTATTTTTTTATTTTTCTTATATGTATTCATGTTTTCATAACTATGCTTTTACTTATACCTATTATCTTGTAAGCAATTGACAAATAAAAATAAATAAATAAAATAAAATAAAGATTTCCCCTCAGTGCATTCATTAACATTGCTTAAGTATGTTTATTTTTTAAATCCTTGATATTAGCCAAGCAGCACAATACTCCAGAAATTGTGGGAGCTCTATCATCACTGGAGGTCTTTATGAAAAGACTGGGCAACCATTTATCCAGAATGATGTAGGGCCTCCTGTTTGAGTAAGGGGTTGGACTAGAAGACCTCTAAGGCCCCTTCCAACTCTGTTATACTGTTACTGCACTGAAAGTGTATGAGTTAGTGGCACTGACTCTTCAATTCCTTCTGACCATGTGGAGTGTTAGGGCGTAGACAGAGAGTTACGGATTCACTCAGTGTCCCCTTGTCTTTCACTTCAATCAATCTTTTGTCTTTTGAGGCTGCTAATCTCAGAGTCTTCCTTCTGCCTTTGTTCCAGAGCATAAATACTTGAAATCTAGATACACAGAAAGAAAAAACATCTACATACTATGCAACAAGCCAAAATGGGAACAAAAAGACCAAAACATCTTGTCATGCTGCTGGTGGAGACTGACTCTGAGGGAGAGGAGGAACAGCAGACAGGGAGTGGAAATGTTGCTCTGGAGGTTGTGGAGGAGGCTGCGGAAGGGCAGAGGCCAGCTGGGTAGTCAGAGGAGGACCCAGGCCTATCTCCTCTCCACCCTAGGGCATACAGGGAGGAGAGGATAAGGGAGGGGCGTGGTCTACTCAGGAGGAGAGGGCCTTGATCCTCTTCATGGGCTGCAGCTGTGACAACTGAATAAAAGGACAGATAAGTGTGCAGGCGAATGGTGGAAACAAAGCGTGGAAATATCTCTAGTTTATGGTTCCTCTCTGAGTTTGGCGTCCTTTCCAGTGTATGTTCTGTGGACGTGGACGTCCTTCAGCCCTTATCTTGCCTGGTTTGTGTTATTTTTTTCCCTCCTTCTTGTAACTACTTGTGTGGGAGTTTTTTGTCTTCCCTCAAGGACATTTGGAAGCAAAGTGAAGGAATAAAAGGGGCTTCACTGGGTTTTTGTGACTGTATTTATTTTATATCCCCACCCTGGGTCATCACACATCTCCCCACAAGCAATCAATACCCAGGTGAGCATAAATTAACTCCAAGATTAACATCTGACTAACAATCAAAAAGTAAACAACAACAAAAGTAAACCCCAATCAAGGAACTGCCAAACAATCTAACAGTAAACAGCCCAACAAAAGAACCTCCAAGACAATGCCTACCAATACTGATAGGGCAAGCCACTAGAACAGGGCTGTCAAACTCACATTGTCATGGCATCATCATGTGACACATTGGGACTTTTTTCCCCTTCTCTAAACCAGGCAGGGGCGGGGCCAGCACATAATGCATCCAGCCTACGGGCTGTGAGTTTGACATCCCTGCATTAGAATATAATCTCAGAACAAACCCAACTATTTACTAGCACTGATGATATTACCTACTTTGGGTAATGAAACATCAGCAACAACAACAACAATAGCCAAGCTCAGAGAGCAGCAAGAGCCTCTCCTCTTTATCATATATTAGCTGTGGAATATGGTTTTTTTGGACAGGCTGGCTGCTGGTGCTGGGAAAGAAAGAAAGAAAGAAAAAAAGAAAGAAAGAAAGAAAAAAAGAAAGGAAAGAAAGAAAAAAAAAGACGGAGAGAAGTTCAGCTATGGCCTTGAGATGTAGCTCTGCTGTCAGGAAACAGATGAGCTGCCTTGCTGCTAATCAGCAACTGGAGGCAGGTGGAGGTAGTATTTTTATTGGGCCAAGCTTAGTGTTGAAAGTGGGGAGTCTAGGCCGGTCCCACTGCACTTACGGAATGCAAGAGGATGTAAAATGTTAAAAAAAAACTTGCCATCCATTGGAAAACACTATGCACCCGTTGTGTACTGATTGCATATACGTGTTTCATACGCTCTATCCGTCGAGCATCCGTCCACTGCGATTTCATCATGCAAGAATTTTGAGCTGCACAAAACTTTGTGAATGGATGAACTTTCCGCCGTGTACGATGTAAATCCGCGACATACGAGCAACAAACGTTCTATGTCCATTTATCATCTGTTAAAACATCCGTTGTATCCTCTCTGCATCCTCTGGGCATCCCCTCAACCACATCCGCTGCAGCTGAAAATGGAAAGAGGGAGGAAAGAAAAAGGTACATGGAACGTCTATACATTGTTAGTAGCACAGAAATAGAAAGGATGCGCAGTGAACGGTTTGCATCTGATATACATCTGCGCAGCATCCCCTTTCTTTCCTTTAGGCGTACGTGATTCATCCCTTCATCCGCTATGCGTCCGCTTCGAAATTCTCCCCCGGAACCCCTTCGGAAGGTGTTCATCAGCTTCCATCCACTTTCATCTGCTAGGCTTTCCTATGAACATCCGTTTAACATCCCCACTACATACTAACCCAGTCCGTTCTTTTCCATTCTGTTCATGCAAATTTTCGCCACTTTTTGGAGCGGATGACAATGGATGGAGCCACCCTCGAAATTTTGCTCATTTACTGTGTCCTTTATGCATACGTTTTGCGTCCATCGGCCAGTGGGACCGGGCCTTAAAGACCTGACCTTCTTAGTTGTGGAGGAATACATTGCCATGTTTGAAGCTGGCTGTTTTCTAGTATCAAGACAGAGAGAGAACCTTTGGAGAGACTCTATGGGAAGTTGGTGGCTGGAATGCAGCAGTGGGATCCTACCTGTTCCACAACTGGTTCGGTGATCACATGTGCAAGCACCTAATGTGGCGCGCAGCTTTCTAAACACCAACTGAGGCCTGAAGTGCCAGGCCTTATTCTGAGAGAATAAGGAAGAGAAAAGTGCAGGGGCAGGTGGGAAGGTCGATCCTGCACTTTTCTCTACTTTCTCCTCTCAGATGATTGCCGGAGAGTTTTTTTTACTATTGATTCAGTCCAACCGGTAGCAATTTTTGCTACCAGATTGGCCTTATCAGGTTGAACTGGGCCAAACCAGTAGCATACCACCACTGCTGGAATGAGGTATCACTGGGAGGGTTCTGACCAATTACCTTCCCCAGAGAGGGGGGGGTGTTTAAAAATGTTGGTTGGGAAAAGAGAAGCCAAAACCTGGACAAAGGGGTGTGTTTTACCAAACCCTAAGATCAATGGAGATGGAGAGAGAGGTGGCTGCCTGCAGAAGGTCATGTGGGAATCTCGAGGAAACCCCAAATTGGGAGGAGCTGAGGGAGTTGGTGACTAAGCAACTAAGCAAATAGCTCTGGGAAAGAGGTAGATAAAATTAGAGCTTTTAGAGAGAGACAGGAAGGAGAAAGAAACTTTGTACTGGGAAGTTTGAACACACTACTGTAAATATAGTAATTCTATTTTTTTCCTTGTTCCTGTAAATTTTCTACTTGAACATAGTAATGGAAACAAAAAAGTCTTTGTCAAGCAAAAGTCACAAGGACACCCCACTGTAAAAGTACCATCAGTCACACTTTGACAATTGCCTTAAATAAATCTACTTTCTCTTATAACTGACTTTGCTATCTTTACTGTTCGGCTTAGAGGAATGCTCACACAAATATATAGGCAAATTCTTTTTTCCCCAACACAAAACAGTTACTACTGCTAGCATAGTATTAAAAAATTGTATTCGGGCTGGTGCTGGCCAAGAACTTAGCAATTCTCCAAATTTGTGGCTAAGAACTACATAAATATCTAGATTCATGAATCACGCTAAGTGAATAATGGTATGTGTTTGGCTTGGCCAGGGGTGGAATTCAACCAGTGTAACAACTGGTTCGGTGAGCGTCCGCTTCACATGTGCATGCAGCATTTACAGCCCACTTTTTGCTGCAAGCCCTGTGTGTAAAATGGCTGATGTGCAACAATCTCCTGGGCCACGCAAATCAGCTGAGCTGGAAAACCCAGTAATAAAACACAGACTAGAACCAGGTTGGGCAGCTGGGTCCAACGACTGATTGTCAGAGCGAACCGGTTCACCTGAACCAAGCCGAACCAATAGAATCCCACCCCTGGGCTTGGCCCTGGGCATTGAATCAATGTAGTTTATAAAGCTTGGCTCATAATTATAATACAACTTTCCAACTAGAGTTTAATGAACAAGATCTGATTAAACAAGCTGTGGCTTAGTGTAACATATAAACCAGCCCTTCCCTCCAGATATCGATGAATATTCTCTGAAACCAATTTTTCCTTTTAGAAAGGAGGTGTTTATTTTAACCATCAATAGATTAGTCTCAATGGAAAAACAGCAATAGGAGCTTAGTAAGGACATATTATTTATTAAATAAAAAAATATTCAGCAGTGTTCAAAATAATTATGTTCTGTAATGAATCTGAAAATCTTTTGAGCTATTGCTAGTAATGCCTGTATGGCCCACAATGATCCTGAATGTACAAAGTTCCTGTTTACTTTTATTGCCCTTTGACTGTTATTGGATTATGAGTCCCATCATTTCTTATGATGGAAGTTGGAGTTCAACAATATTTGGATTGCCACAGTGACCACTTCTGGTTTTCATAAATTATTTTCTTCCATTCTGTGTTAGTACTTACATTTTCCTTCTTCATTCCTACAAAGCACTTTAGTATCATCCACATCTTGAACAACCTCAACCAGTTCTCCTGGCTTGACTTGCAAATCTTTGGAACTTCTTTTCTTTGGGGATGGTGCTTTAGATATGGTAGTAGTGTACAGAACTCGAATATCACCTTCATACTGTGGAAATAAAATAATTATTTGTAAAGAAAAATTAAACATCAATTGAAATGATACTTCTGACTTCGTATACAGTTGAATAAAATGTAATCTTGTTGGAAGATTAGGCTATTGCCTGATATTCTTTTGACTTCCCCTCTCAAAGCATACAGTACAAGACAATTTGATTAGATGGTAAGTGATCTTTATGATCCAGGCAAGGGACTGGATAGGATCTATATTAGAACACTATTCCAGTTGAGCAGTAAGTCAGTGGTCCATCTGTTACTTCTCCATCCCATTCCTGAGACCACAGAGTATACTGTACCTGTCAGCTTCATGGGCTAAAGTAGATAGGAATCACAACTAGATGAGCGACTGTAATTCTACTTTATTGTAAAACTTCATTGACAGAATCTTATAAGTCTGAAAGTAAAATTCTCTCCCCCCACATCATTTACAGCTAAAGAAATTAGGGAGAGTCTCTTCTGAGTTTTTTGTCTCAACCACTGTAAGGGTTGTGGCTATGCTGACTCTTACTTGATCATTCCCTTGGTATCTCTTTGCCCAGTCTCCCAAGGTCTTTCCTATACACAATTACACTCCCTAAAAACACATTACAGTGTTGACACAATCCAAATTTTAGAACAATTCATCTGTGAGAAAACAGTGCAAATTTGAGGGTTTCTTAGCTGAGGGAAAAAATAATACAAGGAGACCCTAACTGAAGACCATATCCACAATATACATAGTGTGAGAAAAGGAATCTGAGATTATGAGTAAACTTCTAGGGGTCATCCAGGAGATTTAGGATAGACAAAAGAAATTTTTTTATTTACAATGATACAATGAGTATAATTAATCTGAACGATTGAAGGCAAAAGAAGAAGGGGACAACAGAGAATAAGGTGGCTGGATGGAGTCCCTGAAGCAGTCGGTGTGAGCTTAAATGGACTCTGGGGGAGGGTAGAGGAAGAAAGGCCTGGAAGAACATTGTCCATGGGGTCAGGATACGTCAGACACGAATTCATGACTAATAACAACAACAATATAATTAATCTATGAAATTTGCAATGTGACATAATGACATCCACTATGTAAGATGGCCTTAAAAGAAATACTGCGAGAATAAGGTATATCTGAAACTAATAGTCAGGATAGTAATATTTTACTTCCAATATGAGATGCAGTTTAAGTCTCCAGACGAGTCACTAAGGAACATGAGTGGAAAGTTCCTAATGCCCTCCTTTTCTTCTGGTGACCCTTTCAGAGGTTTTTCGTTTCACCAAAGTAGAAAAAGAAACTAAAATAGTTAGTCTTTAGTCTGATTTATCAGAGGACTTCTTTAATTAATCAGTCATGTGTATATGCACTGGCAGGGGTGGGATTCAAAATTTTTAACAATTGGTTCTGTGGGTGTGGCTTAGGTGGGTGTGATTTGGTGGTCATGTGACTGGGTGGATGTGGCTTGGTGGTCATGTTATTGGCTGCACGTGGCCAACTCAATATCACTCACATCGAGGCACGTATCGCCTCGTCAGGCCTCTCATGACTGTGGGGAAGCTGCAACAGTCGTAAGTGTGAAAAATGGTCATAATTCACTTTTTTCAGTGCCATTGTAACTTTGAAAGGTCACTCCACACAAGCAAAGTACCAGCAAAGGAGGGGAAAAAACTCCAGAGAAGTTCCTGAGACACGAAGTCTAGTCCTGCTAAGAACATAATAAGGGTTAACGGAGAGGCAATTTCTGTAAGCAACACCAGAATGTTTCCTTCCTGCCTTCCTTACAGGATTAGGCCAGTAATTTCTTCTAACAACCAGTTCTCTAAACTGCTTAAAATGTTAACAACCGGTTCTAGCGAATAGGTGAACTGGTAGAATCCCACCCTGTGTACTGGGTTTTACACATTCAGAAGAGCAGCAGCAGTGGATAGGTGAGCGAGGAAACTCATAGTGTAGTAATACCCGACAAAATTGCATCTTTTTAAAAATTTTTGATTCACAGACAATTTCAAACCACACAACATGTCATGTTCTTCAGAGACTTGCATTTCNAACTCATAGTGTAGTAATACCCGACAAAATTGCATCTTTTTTAAATTTTTTGATTCACAGACAATTTCAAACCACACAACATGTCATGTTCTTCAGAGACTTGCATTTCCTCTGGATCAAGGCTTCAACACTTCCCTGAGACTACCAAATGACTTCCTCTTGCTATCAGACCAAAAAAATGCTGTGCTAATAGTGTTTTCAATGGGGAAATATATTACTTTCACATTTTTCCCAGGGGAACGAAAGAAGAGTAATCATTCTCCAAGGAAGCTTTTTGAAATGCTTTTTGGTAAGCTTTTATGAATTAAGATTTTAAAGCATCTAACTAAACCTATTACTATCAGAAAATGAACTCTACTCGATTCAGTGAAAATGAACTTTTTGAGTAAAACGTTACTTCTGATTTCTGATTTCTGATTAGAATAGAATAGATTATAAAAAGATTATTATAACTTAAGAGAGAGAGAAAAAATGAGAGACCCGATCTTATGGGTCATGTGAAATATTCACTGCCATGCAAGCCATAACAGCTAGGTATGCACAACACAAATGGCATTTATGTATAGAAAGGATTTGGAGGGAATCAACCCAATTCGTTTTGAGTTGCAGAGGCAGATGACTATAGAAGTCACTTCCTGAGATATTTTATTTGTCAAACATATTTATCTGTCAAATTTAACTCTATGTAAATCACTCTGTTTGAATCCATGTAGGACCTTAAAGGTGACATACAGCATCTTAAATTATACCCAGAAGCCAATTTGCAACCAATGCAACTCCTTAAACTAGTGGAATCTCTATTTTGGGGGTACATCTGTCAATCCCTGAGCCCCTGCATTTTGTATCAACAAAAACTTCCAAATCCTTTCTAACCACTTTCATTTGTACAGCGCATTACAATATTCCAAACACCTGCTGATCTTGCCACTTCTTTTCAGAGACAATTTTCCCCCACCATGGAATTCATCTCAGAAATAAACGCAGCTATCCTACCTTGGAGGATTCAGTTTAAACCTGTTCTTCCCAGTGGTGGGATTCATTTTTTTTTTCATTACCGGTTCTGTGGGCATGGCTTGGTGGGAGTGGCTAGGGAAGGAGACTGTAAAATCTCCAGTCAGAGGTGGTATTCGTTGGTTCTCCAAACTACTCAAAAATTCCGCTACCGGTTCTCAGAACTGGTCAGAACCTGCTGAATACCACCTCTGGTTCTTTCCGTTCCAAGCCCTGACAATCTCCAAGCACTGGATCCACACTTTTATAATTTTACCAGTTTAAGGTATGGGACTAAAATGCATAATTAGGAATCATAAGCATCTTGTTGAAACTAGGCTCCTTTTCAGTATTTATTGGGCTTGTCGATATTTATTGGGCCCTTGTGAAGCTGGGAAATTATATAATGATCAGATGTTGCCCTGATATGTTTAAGATTGCTTTCATTTTTATTTATGTTCATTTAACATATTGATATTTGCACTCAATCAAACAAATACTTACTTTGAATTTTTTTCGAAAATCTTTCTCTTCTTTGTCAATTTTTTTAAACTTCTGTGAATCACGTTCATCAGATCTGCCCCTCCCAAAATTCAAAGATTTTATATTTTTTGGGAGGCTAAAACAACATATTAGGGGAAAAAAAAACATCAGTACATTACATTAGTATATTTATAGGTAGCTGCAAATTATTTTTACTTGTTTATACAACAAGTCAACCAGCCCCCACTCTATACCAAAGAAAACAAACAAACTTTTTAGTTTATTTTAACTTGCCTAATTTCTTTTGGTGGGAGAGGGAAGTCAGTGGATTCCACATCATCGTAAACATCACTGTCTCCAGAATCTAAGATAGATTTGAAGAAAAAAAGATAATGATCATAGGTTATGTTTATACATATAGTTTGGGGATAAATTTGAACAAAACTAATAAATTAAGACTTCAAATTCAAACAAAACCCATACCAAGACATCATCTTTATGTTGTCTTAAAATTTTGCTTCACACTGAAGTTTGCAGCTTAAAAATAAACCAGTTTTTGTTTCCTGGATTGTTTAGCCATTCAAATAAAGCTTAGACAAGACAAAAGTTACCAT